>RJWT010018018.1:0-18623 GCA_004365215.1 Cuniculus paca
TGATTGTGTACTCTCTCAGTATTTATAGTTATGGCATATTCATTGAGTTAGTAGCCTGCATTTAAAATTTTTAAAATAAGAAATGATGGAATATGCTCAAATACTCTTGAGAAAAATAAGGCTTTTCAAAACATATTTTGTGTAAGCTGCCACTTTTCACAGAGAAAAAGAAGAAATGGAGACAGTTGTGAATATTTAGCCTCCCCTTTTTGGTGTGTTGGTATATACATATCATCCCCATAATATTAACATTTGATAATAGTTTTAATTATAATAATTTGAAGAATAGTTTTTGTATTTACTTACATTAATCAGATTTCCCACTGTTAATACAAAATAACTGACACCAGTAACATAAACATGAGAGGTTTATTTTTAGTCACTGTTCGGAGGTTTGTCTAGAGTTGGCTGACTCCAAGGTAGAAACCTCATGGCAGATGGCATGGTGGCAACAAGTTGCTTTTTTTATGGTGGCCAGAAAGCAGAGGGGAAGAATTGTGTCAGAAAGAGGGAGCTAGAGACCAGATATAGACCCCAATACATGTTTCCATGACTCTTGCACAGTGGTGTGTTTCACTAATTCTGTAGGTGACTCAAAAGTCAATTAAATTGACAATGAAGTTTAATCATTGCATTCCTCCACTTGTAAACATGACACTCAAATGCATCTCCTTAAATCATCTTATTGTAGTTTCTATCTAGGTATTCCCATAAAGCATTATTTGATCATAGTGTTACAGGAAGCTGAGATAGAATTATTATAGGCAGTCAGACAGGGCCAGGTCCTCCAAGGAACCAATGCAAAAACCTAGATACCTTGCAACTGTAAAGGAGAGGAACACCTCCTGCTGTGGGCCAGACCCAGGACAACAGATCAAACAAATGCACCCACTTCCTGAGGACTGATATTCTAAATGGGTCTGTAGCTCCCCAAGGAAGCCAGGAGTCACCCTATGGGAAGAGTCACTGCTCCTTAAACATGCTCGCTGGCTACGTGACTTGTTTCCCCATTTGTCCCAGACTTAATCAATTTTACCTGAGCAATTAACCTTATTGGTTAACCATAGTTCTGTCCCACCTTATGCCCACCTTAGGAATTCCCATTCTTCCCCACCTTGGACCCATCTACTCTATAAAAAGTCCCTAAAAATGACAGTCTCTGGCAACCCACTCGGGACCCCTTCTGTCTCTCTGACAGAAGCTTTCTTTCTTTCTCCCAATAAATATATTCTGCTCTTAACCTCCGTTGTTCCTAAAATTCATTCTTCGATCTTAGAGAACATGAACTCATACCAGACATAGTGGGCTGGAAATTTCATTCCCCTGTATCAATAGGAGGGATTTTAGAAGGTGATTTGAATTATGGGAACATTATAGCTCACTTGCTGTTAGGTAGTGGGGTCTGATTGGAAAAGGTAAGTCATTCTACGTGGGACCTGGAAGGATATAGCTCCCTTCCTAGCTCTTTCCTTGACCCTATGCTTCCTGAATACTAGGAGGTTAGCAGCTTTCCTCCACCCAAGCTCTTCCTCAGTGCCGTTCTGCTTTAGAGCAGGCTGACTATGAACTAAACTTCTACAAGCTGTAAGCCAAAATAAACCTTCCCTCCTTGTGACTGTGTGTAGCAAGAATTGTGTCTTAACAAAGGGAAAATGACTAAGACATACTTAATCTCAAATAGACATAAGTGATAAAACTATTTTGGTACAACTGAAAACAGTAATCACTTTGACAAAGTCTCAACAGTTCCAACATTACTCAAAAATTCAAGTCAAAGTCTCCTCTGAGACTTAAAGAAAACTCTCAGCTCTAAACCTCTATAAAAATAAAAGGCAATTATGTGACATTAAGTTACAATGTCACAGGGTAAACATGCCCATTTCAAGATGAGGATTGGGGAATAGAAAAGAATTAGACGTACCAAGACTGAGATGTGGCTGGGAAAACATGTCTTATTGCTCCATGTCCAGCATCTGGGGCACATGGTGGTGAGAGTCAGTTACAAAGAGTTTCAGTTTCTCTGTCCCTATGCCTTGCTGGTTATCATCCACATGACCTCTTTCTTGCACTGGCTCTGCTCATTGCATGCAACTTGGCAGATATTACACAATTATGGCATCTCCAATTTCCTTGGAAATTTACTCTACCTTTAGCTTCATTTTCAGAGCTTCATGCATTTCCCACTCATGGGCACCTTGGTTGGCCTCCCAGATCTTCTACTTAACTAAAAAGCTTCCCTGTATCCCAAACTTTTGCATGCTTGAAAAATCAGCATCGGTTGAATGATGCTCATGCAGTAGCCAGGGCCCTCTGCAACATGGCTGCATTGGCCTCTGAGCATCTGGATGGGTGACTGTGGTAAAATGAATTGCAATGAACCAATTCCCTTTATAGCTCTTTTCAAGTGTTCCATTGTAGATGTGTCATAAATTGTTCATTGATTCTTCAATTAAGACAGTTTAGATCTTACTAATTTGGAAGGATTATGAATGGAGATGATATAATCTGTTACTGATACTTGTATGAAAATGCTTTTGCCTCTCTAAAGTAAATACTTAGAATTTCAACGGCTATTTACTATGGTAAGTGTATGTTTAGTTTTATGAGACGATCAAACTGTCTTCTAAAGTGACTGTAACATACTGTTTTCACATCAGCAATGAAATTCAGTTACAACAATTATGTTCAGCTTTATTGCACCTAATTTATCAGGTGTGTAGTTGAATACCATAGTGATTTTAATTTCCATTGTTCTAATAATTAATGATGTTGAACATCTTTTCTTGTGATCGATATTCATGTATCTTCTTTCAGTGTCTGTTTAAATAATTTGACTTTTTTTTTTAAAGGAAAGTTGGTTTGTATCCTACGGTTGAGTTTTACAGTTCTTTATATTTTTTAATATGAACTCTTTTTTGGGCATATGACTTGAAAATACTTGTTCCCAATTTGTAGCTGGTTTTTTTATATCTTGAAAACTTTTTATCCTGAAAATTTCCTTTATTAATAGTTTTTATTGAAAATGTTTTGGTTATAATTTCTAAAAACTACTTAAACCAAGTTTAAAAAGATATTTTTCTTCTCTGTTCTAATAAGTATTTCCAGTTTTAAGATTTAAGATCGTGAAGAATTTATAGGATATAAAGTAAGAGTTAGGAAACAAGACTATTTTTCATTCTATTTTTTCATATTGTGGCATCCTTCACAAGGAAGGAATACTGTGTTCTTGCCAGGCAGGAGATGGAAGAGCAAATGGGGCAAAATCCCTAAGCCCTTCTATAGAAATATTCAACCCTACTCACAAGGACTCCATCACAGGACCTTCCCAAACATCACATCTCCCAATAACTTTGAATTGGAGGTTGAATTTCAACATGAACTTTTGTGGAGGACAAAACCATTCAAACCAGAGCACTCACTAATTCAGGAAAATCACACAAGTGGCTTAAACTCATAATGTTCATCTCTAAAATGGTGATAAAAGTATTTCAGAATATTTCCGTTACTCTGTGAAATTGCATATATGTGATGCACCTGACAAGATGTTAAACTCAGCAGATGTGCCCTGATGTGCAGCTTTAGAGACATGATTCACAGCACATTCAATATTTTTTAAACTCAATGTTAGATAGTATTTATTATATTTTATTAATACTGTTTTGGGGGAGATATAGTTCTGAATAAAATAAAAACCTAGATTTACATTTGATTCCAGGACATAGCTAAATACTTCCGTTGAATACTTGTGAATTTCACTCTTTCAATTTACTTTGAGGATTAGAAGATGTTTTGCTTTTAAAATTGTCCTATTTCATCGTCTAAATATTATCATTTTAAATAAATGGCAATATTAGTATAAGGCTTCTCCTCATTTCGTGCATCATAAACATATCCCTGGAAAGCTCCCTGGAAATCAAATGTCAGAAACCAACCCTTAACAAGCTTCCACATTAAAACAGACATAAAAGTAGATTATTTAGTTGATAGAGTAAAATTTTTCTATAACTTACATTGATGCCCATTTAGGACTTTTTTCCTGTGTGACTGATACTATTAGCAGCATAGAAACAAAGATCAATTGTTTATAGGAGAAAAGCAATTGGATATATACCGAATTGCAACACCAGGAGTCAGACCATGGGATAGTTACCATCAAGAAAAAAAGGTTAAGTGAAAGTGTGAAACCAACAAAAGGGATCTTTCAAAAAGTGTAACACAAATATTAGTTATCAAATAGAATTATTACATTTAAGAAGGCACAGTCATGGTGACTTCAGAAAGCTATTTTGATAGAGATTAGAATAATAAATGATTTGTTCTTTTCAAAAGCAAAAATAATTTTCTTAGAAAAGCAAAAATATTTATGAGATTTTACTCATATTGTTATATCTAAAATACAAATAAAGGTTTTCAAGTAGGGTAGAAAGTGAAGAGTGGTTTTACACATGTGTGTTTGTTGCCATAAATTCTAACAATTTTAAATAGTCCAAGCTGTAAGCTACACTTTGTGACTCTAATGTAATATAATTCCAAAGGGGAAAAATAATGAAAGTGAGTCTAGTTTGTCATACATTAAGAAGCTAAAAATTATATTTTAAATTTGAAGGTTAGAAATAAATTATTAGGACTGCACAATGCTTGGATTTGAGCTAAGTAAAATTATCATATATACATGCAAATGATAAGAAACAAAAATTGTACTTAGAAAAAAATTTAAACTAATGTTTTAAAAAAGAAGATTGAATAGCATTATCTTCTAAAAACAAAAGTCCCCTGTTAGGCGCTTTATAATTCCTGCAGAGACGTCGTGTTATAGGTATTTGGCCTAAGGCTCAGAGAAGTTTAGTGACTCAGTCACGAAGTTACCTAAAGTTAAAAACTGGATTTGATTTAATATCTCTTATGTGTCACCATGCTGCTGGAGGATACATATTTTCCTGTGCTGAACTGATACTAACATTTCTTTCTACCAAACTTTAGTTTCCGCTTCTGAAAGTGATTTGCTCTCAACTATAAAATTCAGCCAGAGAAGTCTCTGCCCCAGTATTCAGATTCTAACGGCTTACAAATATGTGTGTATATGATTAGATCTGATGCAGACCTCTTGTCAAGTCCTCCTAAAAGCTCAGTTCTGCAAAGGGAAATGAATAACTCCAAACTAATTAGTTATTTTTGGGTTTCCTAAAGTTAAGTTTACATAATGTCTGCAATTTCCACAAAGAAAGTGAGTCACAGGACTTTCTCTGCTTCTTTCTGCTTTATTGCCTAAAAGTTTTATTGCCTAAAAATTTCCGAATTCTTTTTGACCAAAATATAAAATCTGGAATAATTTACCTTAATTAACTAAAATATATTGTTGCCCCTTCCCTAGAGGTCTTACTCCCTATAAAGCACTAATTTTCATGATGTAGTTTGTTGTTTCTAGAAAAACAATATTTTCATGGTTTAAAATTATTGTTTGGTAAGGTAAGGAGGAATGTAACGCTTGTTCCATTGAACAGTGAATGCATTTTGTCTGAATGCTATTTTTTTCTTTTCTTGTTTTTCTTTCTCTACCTAACTCTAATAGTAATTACAAATGTGTCTCTTCTCAAGTGTCTTGTTTTGCTCTCTTGCTGTAATTGTACTCAATAAGTAAGAACTAAAAGCAAAATAAAAACTAATAGCAATAACAAAATCATTTAAATAAAAAGGGGTAAGAATAAATTTGCTTATCAAAATTACTGTCTTATTTAGTGTTAGCATTTACACAATATCAAGTTAATGCTTGCACTGTAGCATTTCTATTCAGGTAGCACATAGATACATACATATTTCTTCATAGAAAAACATGTATTTCATAACTAACAATAGTTTAGTGGAAAAAACTAAAATGAAATTAGGTTAAAAATTATAGTCATCTCTTAGTAGCCATTGTAGATTGGTTACAGGACACCTTCGATTATATCAAAATTCCTGCATACTTATGTCCCTTATTTAAAATGGTGTAGTATTTGCATACACCTACACGATATTCTACTGTGCTTTAAGTTATCTCTAGATTGCTTATATTCCTAATAGAACAGAAATATTATATGAATAGTTGTCATACTATACTGATTTTAGTTTGTAATATTTTAATTTAAAATTTTAAAAACATTTTCATCCATAACTATTTGAATCTTGTGGACATAGAATTTGTGGCGATAGGAGGCCAGTTATACATTATAACTAATTATAAAAATTAAGGACATAAATCATAGTTTTCAAAGATTTCCTGCTTCCCAAACATTTGAAATGTTTTAGACTATGTGAATTCCCCTGTTGTATTTATCTTGGGAAATATTAATATCATTACTTATATCTTTTTGCTCAAGTTTTTTTCTTTTACTGTTCAGTTATAGAAGCTTCCTTCCAGAAGTGATAAGAAATAAGAAAGTATCTACTAAAAATTGGACATCAATATATGTTGGATGACTCTTTAGCTTTCTGTATTTATTGAAATTGTTTTGACATATGTTGTTTTCCTTTGGCAGTTTTCAACAGAAATTTAAAACATAAAATAACTTTACTTACTTTTTTATTCTGATAAAATAACAAAGATATAGCTGTTTGAAATCTAGATTCTTTCATCTGAAAAAGATAGGTATTATCAGTGCTACAAATGGTAGATCAGAGGGTAGCTGATGAATGAATTAAAACAAAGACAACTGGATGTTCTTTAAGAGCTATTTCATCAAGATAATCTCATTCAATTTAACACAATTCTGTTTGAAACAATTCTTAATGGGAATCAAAATCAGAATGTGTTTTCTTTATAAGTAGGTTATCCAGATAAAATGCGAGGAGGCTTTGCAGTTGGCTTTCCATGTTCTGGAACACACACTGAGAGTAGCACTTTTACTAAGGCAACACACCATGAAAACCTCAGTTTAATAGAGTGTCTTCCTGCTTTGTGTCAAGAATGTCCCTGTAATTTCTTCAGCCTGAAGGGTGTCTTTTGGTTTTATGAATCATACCAATCAATATGTCTTAAATATGACACCAGTAACTCTGCACAACAATAACAGGTCATATTACTCCCTTGTTTTTATTCAAGTGAAATTCATCACAAATTGTGTAACTGTCTATTTTCATTCATCTGATCTCTTCCTTGACCATAGCTTTTCCCAGCTATTTGCAGACTTGTCCATAATTGCCTCTTCCTCCAAGTATATTTGCCACTGCTGCTCTGTTATAACTTAGAGATCAAAAAGCAAAGGATTCTTTCTGTTTGTATGTAAAGTAAAAATAAATTATGCTGAATGATGAATTGATAGACTCTCTACTATACATAGGTAAATTTAGCATAAGGCAGTACTGTGTTTCCTTAGAAGTGTCTTTTTAAAAATGGTACCCTTAATGTTAAAAGCTACTGAATGAAAAAGGATTTAAAAGGTGAATACATCTTATGAAACAGGGCTGAAGTATTCTGTTATGGAACAATTAATCAATGCCTGTAATGTCCCAGTCTCACAGAGAATATGGGAAATGCAGAAAATTCATCTACATCTCCACACACACTTTCATCATGTAACTTTCTAATTTTTTTTAACAAGGCTGGTATTCAAAATTGCTAATTTTAGAAACACTTACTTATAAACATTATGATATCTGTGTTAGTTGCTATTATGATATTATATCTGTTAGTCACTTAGAAGTATTTTTATCTAGATTACTTATAAACTATTTTTAAACAGTATGTGCATATATTATAGTTTTAAAATTATGTAAGAATAGCACATTCTTTCTCCTTATGAGTGTCA
The DNA here is from genome assembly GCA_004365215.1 of Cuniculus paca. Lineage (NCBI taxonomy): Eukaryota > Metazoa > Chordata > Mammalia > Rodentia > Cuniculidae > Cuniculus > Cuniculus paca. The sequence continues at coordinate 7,785 of RJWT010018018.1, forward strand.
GTTCCTCATGAGCCTCAGCTCCTCATTGTTCCTCCCTAGAGTCACTATGCAGGTATGTCACTATGGAGGTACACAGAATATAAGATGTGATTGAAAAATATGATGAATGTTTACATTTTTAAAAATTATGTAGTAAAATGTATATTGCTATTAAATACCATCAAAATATTCCTCACTTCTAAGACACTTATCCCTTCATTTTTGCCACCTTCTGAAACAGGTTTGGGAGTCTTTTCTGAGTGTCCTTTGTTGCATTGTTGTGATGCCTCAGTGTCCTGAATCAATTCAAAGCGTTTACCTCTCATAGTTATTTTGACTTTGGGGAAGAGTCTGAATTTGCAGAGGGCCAGATAATGTAGGTGAGGACACAATGTAATGTTTTTAAAAGTCTCCTCTTCCACTGAAAGACAGTTGGCAGCAGCATTCATTGTAATTTACACTGCACTTCATAAAGACATTAATGAATGAGGACTTTCAAAGCTGCTGAAGAAGCTGCCAAATATGCTGGGATAAGTGTGCTTCGAGCTAGGGGGAGTATTTTGAGGTATTCTTACCAATATGCTTTTGTTATAATACATTTTTAAATTCACTACATATTCTATTTATATCTTGTATGGTATTTAAATAACATTATTTTAAATGTATTCTGTTTTACTTAATAAAATAACTTGAAGATCTTTCTGTATGAATTCACAGAGTGACCGCCTTCACCTGTGGTCCCAAATAAGTATGCTCCATATTGTATCCAACAAGTGCTCATGGACAGCTTGCTTCGAATATTTTTCTATTACAAAATGATTGTCAATAATATGCAGACATGTAAGTATAAATTTTTTTTAAATGTTTGTACTTATGTGTGGACTAGATAAGTAATTTTGTATGATCTTATTAATGATTGTGTTCTAGGAGGGTAAGTGTGAGACTGAAACAAATTAGAAATTTGAGGAACTATGAATTTCTAATTTAGGATGCATGTATGTATGTGTGTATATCTGTGTGTTCATGTATGTGTACATTACATATACACTTATATGGTATATATACAGGGTATAAAGAGAAAGAGGATAGACAAAGAAACAAAAAGGTTTAATTTCAGATTACAAATTTAATCATTTATAAAATTTTTATAACACTAAAATATAAAGAAATTAAAAAGTAAGATCGGTATAGTGTCTGCCTGACTATTTGGTTTCCTTGGCTTGGCCTACACAATAATCAGGTTACATATTAGCATTGACTTCTAATTCTTGTCTCAGCACCTGTGAGGCATGGATTATAGTAAACATTTTGAAAACCCATTTATGCATATGTAGCATAGGAAATTATTTGTCCCTTCCACAGAATTAAGGAATCAAAACAAGTGAGATAGGTAAAAACCAATTCTAAAAGTGTTTTCAAGTGTGTCATCTCTGACCAGTCATATGATAATCCTCTTGAATTAATCAGTAAAAGTCTTCAATCAGAATAAGAACTAAGTAGACTTCTTTGAATAAATTTCCCCTCATCCAGCTTCTGTGGAAATAATATGCTGTCCTAAACTGTTTTGTTAATGTTCTAAATATATGTGGTAGGAAGTCAAGGTTGCTTATTTCATAACAGTTACCACCATTGTTCTGGATATTTTTGAAATACACCTAATATTTAGGTGAGATCTTAGTTTCTAATGGCTTGAAGCATTACTGTGCATTGTGTTTTGTTCAGTCTGTTTTTTTTCCCTGAATACAATGACCCATCTATCATCTGAATTTCCCACTATGTCTACCGCAGAATTGGGAAATGACCAACTGATACTGTAGTCCTATGGTCGGTGCTTATACCTTTCTGTAAAGTATCATGCAGAATTCCATGAGAAAAGCCTAAATTAAGTCCAAGCACATTGTAATTATTTATACAGAGGAGATATGTAAGGTTTATGCTCATCATCACCAATAATATACCTCTACTACTTTTGCAAACATTCCATATAAATCTTCTCATGACTTGAATTAATATCACAAATTAAATCTTGGGCAAATGTCATCACCTATCAACTAAAATCTCTCAGGTTATTACCTCATACAATACTTTTTCTTACCAGTGTGACAACAATAATTAAAGACACGTGTACTGGAAATGGATCACTTGAATCTGAATCCTGGTGTCTTCACTGAGCTATGTAGTCTTGGGTAATGTATTTATCAAGTTCTATCTTGAGGAGAAATGATTTTCTCTTGACTTTTGTGAGTTCTTAGGTGGGACTCCTGTAACAAAAGTTAACAAATGAAAAACCAGAAGTTTAAATATCTCCTATTCACATGGGTGATAACACAAAGAAATCACTGAACCTCCAGGGTAGATCTGAAGCAAGTAACACTGTCTCTAAAGAAACACCATAGTTTTCTGAACTGAACAATGTGAGGAAAGTCCAGTTAAAACTAGGAAACCAAGAAAAGCAAGATTTATTATGCAGATTTAAGTTGGTTCTTTTCTCCAGGGATAAGAGCCACCACTGACTTAGTCATCCTTCCTTTTTTCTGTTGCAGAGGAGGAAATACCCTTACAAAAAGATGCCTTTCGCAGATGTAAATTTCTTTTCCAAAAGGGCAGTTTTTCACAGTTCCAGTGCCTAAAGTTTCTAAAAATAACCAGCTTACAATAATTTCTATGTGAAAGATTCATCTTTGGATTGCTATCTTGTGGTCATATTTTAGAGAAGCATGAACTGAATCCCAAGTTTATTCAGGTGTTTGTTTCTTATTTGTAAATGTGTATGAGAAGTGCTTGTATCTCTAAAGCAATGGCCATTGAAAAATGAATTAGTACAGAAAGCATACAAAAGATTTTCTGGCACAGAGTAGGCAGAAGAAACCAACAAAGTTTAGTGATACTTTGGTTCATGAACCCAATTCTTTCCAGTATTCTGGTTACAAACCAGGTTGCATGAGAATCAAATCAAATTCAATGGTTAGCTTCAGTGCTGACCTTATGGGGAAATTAGATTTTGCTCTCCAGTTCAGTTTGTGACCAGGACTGTGGAGAGAACTAAGTTTGTGAACTGAGGAATCACTGTTCATATGTTGATTTGAATATGAAATGCATTAAAATCAAATAGAAATATAAGAGCACTGCTTAAGTAAGCAGAAGACATAAAGCTAATACTTAAAGCAAAGTAAGCATAAATTTGAGAGAATATGAAAATATCTATACAGATATTTTAGCAGAAACGATAAATCTTTATTTGGAATTTATACATGTCATAGTACAATGAAAAATACTTAAAAGGAAATAATCTCAAAAATGAATTTGAAAGCTTGTTAAGGCATCTTAGGAATTTCAATAAAATATAACTTTCCATCTAACAAATAGTACAAAACAAAGACTCAGAATTGTATGTGTTATAATTTAGATATAGAATATCTCCCAAAGTCTCATGTATTCAGAGTGGGATTTTTGAAAGGTGATTGGATCATGGGAATGATATACACATCAGTGGATAAATACATTGATGAGTTCATAGTTGAATGTGCTAGTAAGGGATGGGAACAAGATTGTAGATGGGTAATGGGAGGCAGGACTTGGTGGGATGTATTATTATCCCTTGTTCCCTCCTCCTTCCTGCCTGCCGTAACTTGAGCAGCTTTCTTCTACTATGGTCTTCCACCATGTTTTTATCTGCCTTTGAGCCAGTCCACAATGGGCAGACTTCTCCAAAACTATGAGTCAAATTAAACCTCTCCACCAACTTGTGAGTGTTGGGTAGTTTGTACTAGCAATGAAAAATAAACTACTTCATCCAAATGATGGCAACTAGTGTTCAGGACTCACCAAAAATGTATCTGTAGGAAACCAGAATACACCATTCCAAATATGCCTCCTTGACATAAATATTACTTTGATCTGATTGTTCTGAAAACTTACAGATATTGAAGCACTGAAAAGTTGCTTTTTTAGAGAGAATTTTGCATCTATGAAAGATGGATGGTTCCACTTGTAAATTAAAACCTCTCTTTCTCTCTCCCCCCATTATTGCATCATCAGAGGACAATTATTAAATCACTGGAGACTCTTATCCATGGAGAAGTAACTGAGTTTCGTACTATCATCCTTTTGTGAAAGTTTCTCCCAAAGGCCCACGTTTTAAAGGTTTGATCTCCAAACAACAAGTGCACAATAAAGGTTATACTTATGAGATTTTTAGATGGAAATAATGATTCTATCGGTAATTAGAATAAAGAACACTCTTGTTGCACGGTAACAAATAATTTGACTTCATTTTGGTCATGTCAAGCCTTTCCCTTCATTCTTCCTTTTTTGTTTCAGAAAACTACACTATTTAAGTCTAGAGATGAAGATACTTCTTTGTGATCTAGAGATTTACTGACTTTTCTGGGTTGTATCCCATGTGAACAGGAGGTGTACATGTTTTTAAACTGCTGTTTGTTTTCTGCTAATTAATCTGTCTTTTTTGATAGGGAGACTGCGCTAAGAAAACAGGAAATGTGCAGAAGAAAATTACTTTTCTTCCTTTACAATTACTTTCAAAGAAAGAAATCTTATAACATAGGGTAAAATAAACATATCTAGTATACATCACAATATACACTTCAACTTATTATCAGCTTTTATAATTTCTGAAGACCAAATACATCATTTATATACTAGAAGCAATATTTAACATAACTATTCTATGAATCTGTCAATTTCTCACTTTGACGTGAAAAACAGGATTTGACATTCTATAATTTGACTTATTATTTATTATCCTCTTTTAGACCATTATGTATTTGCTTGCTCTGTCCTTCAGCAGAGATATAACTATCACTTCTTTTCTGGCGTAGTCTGCACTTCATCTGCATGTGTCTGTCTTGAATGATTCATTACCCAGACCTGAATTGGCTTCCTAAATGTGTCAATAAGTATAAAAGGAAAAGATTCTATTGTATTCTTTTGATATTTTGGAAGAACATTTTTTTCCTTTGCTTATTCTTGGCAGAGAACAAATAGTTGTAAGGAAATCACAAAAAATAATCCCACTTTGCTTTTGATATGAAAAAGACAGCAATTTTGAAAATTATTTAATATATTCTGGAAAGCCTTTGCTTTGAATTTGCCTTTAATTAGCTTTGGAAACTGCTTCATATTAGATTTGGGAAGCTTTGGAAGGAAGAAAAAACCCAAAATTTTGCTACACAAAGGAAATCAACTGGTGATAATTTTTTTCTAAAGGAACAAAGCAAATCACATTTATATTTTTTCTTAACTACCTAACAGGGATTTTTAACAACTTGAAATCTGCTAACAACTGTATAGTTTTTCAAAGCCACTTGCTGCTTCATTGCTCTTCTCTTTGAAGAAAATTTCAGGAAAATAAAATTTTATCTTTTTTGTTACTAAAAAACTTCTAGAGATCTCTTTAATAAAACATCAATGGACATATTTATTAAAAGACTAACAGGTGAAGCATATTTTCAAATGTAAGCAACATCATTGTACAGTATCATTTAAATTGTATGTAAAATAAAAAATAAATTTTGTGATAACTACACTTTGTCTATATTACTTCACTATTACTACTTTGTAAGGAATTAGTTACATCTTTCATATACCTAAACTATACCACATACAGTATAATCTCCATGATGCTTTCATAATTTTAAATAAGTAGTCTATGTATTTATGTCATGATTGCATAATCCAACTCTTAAAATTCAAATTAAAACTCATTTCATAAAAACCTTTCATTCTACAGTAAAAAAAATATTTTTCAAAAGTAAAATGGTTTGGAGAAAATTTTAATTCTATCTTTTATTAGTAAAAGATTTAAGGTGCCTATTTTAAAGACTTCCAAATAGCAATGTTTCAAGAGTAAAAGAAACCTGCAGTCCCCTGAATCAAAGTTACCCTTGGCTATGCAGGACCCTGGACAAGTATTTTGTGAAGAAAGAGTTTCACCATGTAAGCAACTTGATTTGAAAATGTATGGCAAAGTATGTGGTTCCATGCAATGTTAAATGTTGCATCACAGAAGTTTTACAAAACCAGATGGAGAAGATACTCATATTTAATTATGTATTTCCTAGCAAATACAAATGAGTATTTTTCACAGTATTTAGATACTGACTCTTTCTGTCCACTTTTAGAAATCTGTTTCTCTTCTTCATTTCAAATGAATCCTTAGACAATTTCAAATCTTGCATGATAAACAAAGACAGTAATGCTGAACTGGCTTTTTGGAACATGTTTATATTAATACAACATAGAGTTAATTGTTTCTGTAGTTGCTTAGTACTACTTATTAAATACTGGGAACATCATTACCTGTGCCATGCAATCTACATATCAAACCCTTCAATATTGACTTCCAGTAACTCTCCCAAGTTTATGGTGGGCTTTAGTGGTGACAAGCACAAATGTATATTTCAGCCAGAGTGTGGAGAAAAATGAATGAAAATTTAACTTATGGGCATGGAAGAATGGGATGGTGGAAAGGCAGAAATAAGGAGGATAGGAGGAATACGTACTCTCCTTGTTCCAGAATAAATTACAAGTAACATTTGAAAAAAAGATTGGCTGACACTATAACCATCAGACAATTTAGAAATTAAGGGCTAGTTATTGAAATTTGCCACTATTCTACTCATATATTTATTTAAAAAATAAGTGATGTTGCAGCATAATATTTAATTGATCCAAGATCATTAGCAATCAAGTCAAATAGAGTCAAGCAATGTATTCCTTATGATGTGTAAAACTGACTCGGAAATATTTTCATGTCAGTTTCTCTTAAAACTAGGTCGTAATGTCAAAGATTTGGAATATGTAATTGATTATATTTCTTTCTCTCAGTGGAGAGAAAACCACTGTGAACTTGTAGGGATTGAACCCAACCTAACAGAATTCAGCAAATCATCAAGAATATTGTACATCGTGACCAAGTAGGGTTCAACCCAGAGATGCAGGGGTGGTTCAACATATGTAAATCAATAAATGTTGTACACCATACTAACAGAACCAAAGACAAAAATCACATGGTAATCTCAATAAATGTGGAAAAGCATTTGATAAAGTCCAACAGCCATTCATGATAAAAACCCTACAGAAGATTGGAATACAGTCTTTCCTCAATCTGATAAAAGCCATCCCTATGATAAACCAATAGCCAGTATCATACTAAATGGTCAAAAACTGAAAACTTTCACTCTAAATTCAGGAACAAGAATGTCCACTATTACCACTCTATTCAATATAGTTTTGGAGGCATTAGCTAGAGCAATTAGATAAGAGAGTGAAATAAAAGGAATAAGCATGGGAAGGAAGAAGTTAAATTATCATTATTCACAGTTGATATGATACTCTACATAAAAGACCCAAAAAACACCACCAAAAGACTTATAGATTTAATAACCAGATTTAGTTGCATAGCTGGATACAAAGTTAACACTCAAATGTCAATACTAATCCTGTATAAAGATAACAAACTCACTGAGAAAGAAATTAGGGAAACAAAACCTCTCCCAATAGCATCCAAAAAATGAAATACCTAAGAATCGATCTAATGGAGGAAGTAAAAGACATTCACGTTGAAAACTACAGTACTCTGAAAAAGGAGATTGAACAGGATATCAGAAAATGAAAATGAAAATATATCCCTTGCTCATGGATAGGAAGAACCAACATTGTGAAAATATCCATACTCCCAAAAGTGTTGCACAGATTTAATGCAAGTCCAATCAAAATACTACTAGCATACCTCATAGATCTAGAAAAAATATTCCTAAAATTCATTGGAATCAGAAGAGACCTAGAATAGCGAAAGCAATCCTGGGTATCAAAGACAAGTCAGGGGACATCACAATCCCTGACCTGAAATTAATAGTACAATGCTGCTGTGATAAAATGAGCGTGGTACTGGCAAAAAACACACTTGAGGATCAATGGGACAGATAGAAGCTGCAGACACAGTCCAACCACACTCAGCCACCTTAACTTTTAAAAGGAGGCAAATATGTCCATTGGAAGAGAGATAGTTTCTTAAATAAATGGTGCTGGAAAAAGCTGACTTTAGTTTCTTAAATAAATGGTGCTGAAAAAAACTAACTTTCAACATGCCAAAGACTAAAACTAAACCTATGCCTATCACCATGCACTAAACTAAAGTAAAATGGTCAAAATTGAAATATTAAAACAGAAGCACTAAATCTACAGGGAGAGAAAACAGGTTGTAATCTTGAAGACATAGTAATAGGCAGAGACTTCATGAACAAAGTCAGACCAGATGGAAAATACTACAAAAAAAAATCAACAAATGTGATCTCACACTATTTAAAAGTCTTCACGCAACAAAAGAAATTACTAGTACAGTGAAAAGACAGCACACAGAGGAAAAAACTATAGCCCATTGTCCTCAGACAAAGGACGTATATCTAAAATATATAAAGAATTGAAAAAAATCAAGTCCCCCAAGTTCAAAGATCCAGTCCGAAAATGGGCATATGAGATGAATACGCACTTCTCATATGAAGAAATACAAATGGCAAATAAATACATGAAAAAATATTCAGCATCACTGGTCATTTAAGAGATGCAAATTAAAGCAATACTGAAATTCCATTTCACCCCAGAAATTATAGCTGCCATCAAGAAATCAAATGCTTGCTGTATTCTGGGGAAAAGAAACCCTTCTCCACTGTTGGTGGGAGTGTAGACTGGTGCAGCCACTGGGGAAATCAGTGTGGAGATTCCTTAAAAAACTTGAATTAGAGGTCTTATTTGACCCAGGTATTCTTTTTCTGGGTATCTTCTCAGAAGAATGAAAAACATCATATTACAGTGTTATATGTGTACCTTTGTTTATAGCAGCACAATTTTTAATAGCTAAATCTTTGAAACAACCCAGTTGCCCATCAACAGAGGAATGGATAAAAAAGGCCTGGTATTTTTATTTAATGGAGCACTACTTAGCCATAAAGAAGCATAATCTTGTGACTTTTATATATAAATGGATGCAACTACAGACCATACTTATAAGTGAAATAAATCAGACCTGTATGTGTAAACATCACATCATCTCACTAGTGTGAGTAACTCAATGAGTAAATAAGATACAAAACGTATAATAGATATTTTGAATTGGTAAGACACTGTTCACAAGAGAAACTAATGGGAGAAAGTGAAAAGGTAGGAAGAGAAAGGGGAAATTATATTTATAAATAAGATGATTAAGATAGTTACACAGTCTCAGTTCATTGAAAGAAAAATTTGTGCTAATATTGTCTGGACATTATTTTATGCCTATATCTTGTACTGTGACTACTATGAAGATAACAATGTACAATGGATTAATTATTGTTACTCTCCTGTTTGCCTGATTTAAAACTCTGTTTTATTTTATTTCTACTTTTCTTCTCCTTCTCCTTCTCCTCCTCCTCCTTTTTCCTCTTCTCTTTAATGTAAAATAAAAAAATAAAGCCAGCCTCAAGAGATGTGCTGAGAAAACAATAAGAAGATGGACCTGCGGTATGTGATTTTTTATAAATCTAACCATTTCTGAAATTGAAAATCATTCCAGATACTCCTTTATTTGATCTTTCATGCTCAAAAAAATTTCATAACCTTATACATTTTGCTTAAATTAGCTTATAATTCTGTCACTTATAAATGTTAGACACCAAAGTTAAATACAAGGTTGAAGGAAAAGATGCAAATGTCATTATATGAATATGTTCTGATTAGTCATGTACCTGGTAAGCCAACAAAGCAACTGGTATTCTCTTTAAATAACTAAGAGAGTTCAATGTTATCTTTTGATACAAAATCAACTAAGAAAAATTCAAAAGAATTTTTTGCAATAAAAACTAGCTACAAGAGAACAAATCCATATACTCTGTATAACAATAATAAAAACAGTAAGTTATATGATAACTCACTTAACTAAAAAAGACTAGTACGGTTTATAAGAAACTTTAAAACTCATTTATCTCCTATCAGAAGATAATATGATAGAGTTTTGTCTCTTGGACAAAAAGAGTTAATGTTATAAAGATATCAATTAACTTCAAATAATTTTTTCATTTTAATATTAATATAGAACTCAGAATCTATAAATCAAAATTCCAGTTTTTTTTTAAGGATTTAGTAAACCAGTGATAGATTGTTTACTAAAGGAAGACAGGTCCATAAATAACCAAGTAAATTGTACATACAAATAGAAATAGGAATAAAGTACCTTAGGAAGTATTACAACATTCTCAAATGCCACACTAATACAAACAGAAAGTTATCACACTATGAACTCACATACAAACACATACTAAAATAAACTAACAAGTCCACGTAGGCACATACAAACCCAAGTTTACAATGGAGAAAACGATGATACCACAGATTAGTAGGGAATTTTTATACTGTATAATTGGAGTTCTATATGCTTCGCTTATCTGTATGTCAGTTTCCTTTCCCATGTTTGGGAAATTTTGAGCTATTACTTCTTTAAATAGTGTTTTTATATCATTTGTGTTTTGTCCTTCTTTTTCATTTACACTTATCAGTCTTATATTGTTTTTCTTTGTGGCATCTTGCAGCTGCTGAATTGCTATTTCCTGATTCCTTGTTATTTTTAGAAGGTGTTTCTTTTCTTCCTCACTAGCTGCAATCATGTCTTCGAGGTCTGAAAGTCTTTTTTCACATTCATTGAGGAGGCTTTGCCAGTTTTCAATGGCATTCTTGATTGTCGGGATATCTCTTTGAATCTGTTTCATGCATTCTAATTCTTTCTGGTATTCTTCATTCAAGGTTTCCATCCCTTTGCAGAGCTCCTCTATTTTTCCAACTATATCTTCTTTAGATGTGCTTAGCATTTCT
>RJWT010018019.1:0-19067 GCA_004365215.1 Cuniculus paca
CAATTTAGTCCAATTCTTTTCCCCAGGACTACCCAAATTAAGACTAACTTGGATACTTGTGTGTGTGTTAGAGATACAGTTATTTTGCTGTTTCAATGGAACTTTCTAATTAGCTTTAATGCTGTCCTGGGTAAAGTAAAATCTTAATCCTGTATCTTTTAAGGGCTTTTCTAGTTTGCCATCCTCAAAGCAGAAAAAACTGCAGTGAAGCAGCACTGCTTCTTCTAAACTATGCTTTTATGAAATTCATTTTAATAATCCTCTCTCAGTCATCATTTGTACTACATATTTGAACTGTAAAATAAAAATTGTATCCAAATGAAATTTCCAAGTTATTTTAATGAAGCTCTTGAAATAACTTAAACCTCAGAAGATATTTTTTCCTAGTTTGTTATTTAAATTCTAGAAAGCAGATTGGTAGAAATACTCTAACTGGTTTAATTAGAAATGGAAAAACATAGAATTAAATAAGAATTATACTAGGATTAATATGAGTTAGAGGTTTGATTTAAATAAAGTGCATTTAATTGGAGCTTATAGTTTCTTCTGGAGAAGATTTTATGTGGAATACAGCAATAAACATGAGAAAGTTTTGCCACGGAATGCACATTTGACAAGGAAGTCACTTTAAAACTGCATTTCTCAAATTATGCCTGTGAATATTTTCTGCAGAATCTTAATAGATATGCTGTGAGAGGGAAGTATTCCATTCTCAAGTAAATTTAAGAAATACTAAGTTAAATGTAAGAAGTTGCCTGCAGGATTTTTCACAGCTTCTCTTTCTTTCTGAATTTCTAAGAAGGGGCATAGGTATAGTGTGGTACTTCCCAAACTTACTTCTTCCTAGGCCACCATTTTTCAGGAAAATCTCAGTATACAAAATTAACCGGTTGTAGGGGCTCATACCTTTGAAATGTTGAGAAATTGTTTTTCACTATAGTGATGATGTGATGCCACTCACCAAAGTTGCTTATTCCCAGATTCTTATCTCCAGTGGTTCTCAGTGGGTGCCCTAAACTTAATCCAGCACTGTGCTTAGTACCTTCTTCTGGCTCTCAGGTAGTAGTTTCTGTGTGTGGTGCACATTGGAAGTACCTGTCCCTGAGTAGAAATGTCCCTGTGCTCAGGGCTCTGCATTTATTACAAATACTCAGGTGATTTTCATACACCCAACAGTGCTTCTCCTACTGGTGCTTTGGACTGACATTTTCTGAGTGAGCGATGGATTTGGGGTGCAGTTGGTTTGTGTACCACCTAGAACATGGGGGTTGGCCATCCTTACTGCACAGAACTGCAGCACTGACTTGTGGTGATTCCTCCAGGTGATGTGCTGGCTGTGACCACATGTGAAACAGTTGCTCATATCATGTAAAATAAACGAACTTCTCCTAAGTGCACTTCCGGGCACCTTTCTAATAGGGAAATACAGTATAAAAGATTTAGTTTTGTTTTTATTCAGTTTTGAGTAGTTCTCTTGTAGATGGCATTTTATTTGTAAATTGAAGAGAAATACTGGATTATATTTATTCTCTGTGCTAAGAATATATCTTCTTCCTCCCACTGCTAACAGATGAAAATTTAAGAAGCAAATAGGACAAGATTTGATCTCACTGATGCTCAGATTCAGAGGTCCTCTGTGAAAACTATATACTGATTATAAAACAGTTCCATATACCTAGAATTTCTTTTGCATCCTATGAATATAGTTAGAAAGGAATATATAAATACCTATGATTTTAGAGACAGCTAGTATACCATGTCTTGCTTGAATAGTTTCTAGTAATATGTGAAATACTCACTGAAATTCGGAAACATTTGCCACTTCAAAGTTATTCTACAGGGTTTCATCAGTACACTGAAACATGAAACAAATGAAAAGTGTGACTATTGAAAGATAAATTTTCCATTTGCAGACAGAATTATGTATATTAAAACCTAAGATAGGTTTGAAGAATGAAACTGTCCTATAAGGTGATTCTGTGTGAGATATCCAAAATATATAGTTCTTTTACATGTAAAAGTGGTTTGATACATAGTTTTGTTATTTCTGTTTATTAAATGGTTACTGAAGTAATAAACAGAAAAATTAAGTTTGCGTTTTCAGGTTAGAGAATCAGGAAAGTGCAACACCGTAAAACCAAGAAGTAAGTTGAAAGGAAGGATTAATAACCATGGTAAATGCTGTATAGAAATTGATCAGAATGAACCCTGTGGATACTATTGATGGTTGGAGATTACTGGCTTTCTTTGCAGAGAAAAGAATTGGAAGCCAGACCATAGTGGCTAACGAGTGGATGCGATGCAAGAGCCAAGACATTTATTTGAATTTAGTGGTAATAGGAGAGAGAGAATTTTGCTGTTGCTGCTGCTCTTATCATTTGTTTATTTCAGAGCCCTTAGCTATCTCCTCAGTGAGACTGGAAACTCCTCAAAAGCAAGATCTCTGTTTCTTTGGGCCTTACAGTGCACAGTACTGCTTTGGAATGTGTGAGGCTGTCCCTGACTTTATGTTTAGTTCATGACTGCGAATGCAAGTTCTAAGACAGTTAGTAGCGGGACTAACACATGTAGAATATCGATGTAGACACCTTAGGCTTGAAATATGCTGTCCCTGTGCCCACAAGAGTAGTGGGGCTCTCTCACCTCCCTGTCTCTGTCCTTGACAGTCTTACCATTTTATTAACAGCCTTGCCTTTGGTCTTTTTTTACAGCTATGAAACCACATAGTTAAAATAGCAGGATGCTTCTCCTGTCAGGTGTGTGATGTGGAGGAGAGTTTGACATTGGAGTGCTGGGAACCTGGGCAGCTGCTGAGGACTCAGACCCCAGCCTTGACCATCAAGGAGCCCACAACACAATGAACAAATTGAACTTCCATAACAACAGAGTCATGCAAGACCGCCGGAGTGTGTGTATTTTCCTTCCCAATGATGAGTCTCTGAATATCATCATAAATGTGAGTACACCCACTTTTGAAATGTCCAAATAGTGCATTCCTGGCCATGACCACTTGGAAGCTACTGTTGCTCTCAGTTGAAATCCTTATAAAATCAGCAGTAGTACTGTGGCAGAGTCAAGGTGTCAGTCTGCACAGGTGTCACTTGGCTTGCTGGTTTCAGTGGAGTCGCCTTCAACATTGTCTTGCCTGGAGTAAAATTAGAGAATTCTGATTACTAAACTAGAAGCAAATCTTTGGGATTTTTAACTTTTTATCTGAATATATTTTTATTGACATCTGAATCTGTGTTCTAAATGCAGATAGCTGTTACCCACACACAGAAAGGGTACTAACTGCTAGCTTTTAATATGCACCTTGATTGTTTTTTAGTAATAGCTGAAATCTAACCAGTTTCAGCACTTTTGAGCACTAAGTTGTTGCTGATGGTTTGTGAATTAGAGTAAACTTATTTAGTTAACTTGGACACTGAAGAACATGATCCATTTTTAACTTTAAAAAATGAGGCATAATTTACATACTAGAGTATAGAAGTCTTCAGTATACAGCTTACTGAATTTTTACCAGTGTATTTACCAGGTAACCATTGCCCCAGTTTTTTGAGATAGAAATTTTCATCACCCTTTTTCAGTAACCTTTGCCCAAAAGGTGACAACTGTTCTACCAACAGAGAGTAATTTTGTTCATTTCTGACCTGCATGGGGCTGAAATTATGTAAATGTTTTCTTTGTGTTTGGCATCTGTCACTCAACACTGGGCCTGTGAAATTCATCCATGCTGTTGCACATGACGGTAATTTTTTCCTTTCATTAGTGTTTCATAGTCCATGTTATTAACATGCCTAATTTAGTTATCCATCCATTGTTGATGGGCATCAAGTGTTTTAAGTTTTGGACTATTATGAATAAAAGTGTGAAAAAATACATATACATGAGCACTTTTCTGTTTCTGTTCCCAGTTGGGTATGTGAATTATGGGGTTACCAATATGTAACCTTAGTAGAGAGTGCCAAGCAGTTGTTTGGTAATCAGTATCATGCCTAGCATTTTCAGTGCCTCTCCCAACTATCAACTTCTGTATTTTTTTCTTTCACTTAATTGTATTCTAATGGAATAAAAGGGAAGAAATTTGCCTCAGAAGCATGTCTTTAAGTAGTTTTCTCCCTTGTACACACTACTATATTTTTAATTCAGTTGCTGGATAAAGTAATTTTTCTAAATGTTTTATGAGTTTTTATGGCATTTAAATAGCATCATTAAAAAGTTTAGATAGGAAAATGTTCTGCTTGTAAGCATAACCATTTTAGTTTTATACTAAAAATCAGTAGTTTCTCGATTATCTCATGTAACCTTATGTTTACCCGTGGTGATTATCTGAGCGTCAACTGCTTGTGGCATGGGTTTTGTCTGTCAGGCAGAAAGTCTAGTAATAAACTACATTCCCACTTAGGGTACTCGTTTCATGATGTGTGAGGTGACAAACTGTTGTTTTTGCAGCATTTGTTTCTTAATCTTAATAAAACAGGCAGCATTTCAATATAGGCCCTGGCAAAATATATTGAAAATGTAATTCTATATACATGAATGTGCTGAGTTCTTGTATTCAGTTACTGTTATGGTTACTTTTCTCTCGTTGCTGAGACAAACACCTGACACCCAAAGTGAAGCAAGGAAAGGTTTATTTAGCTCACAGTTTCTGGAGATTTCAGTCCATAATCAGCTGGGTCAAGGCAGGGTGGCATGGCACAGGGACAGCACTTCAAGGCAGCAGCCAGAGCAAAAAAGAGCAAACAAGCCTCTTCTCCTCCCTTAAATTGAACATAGGCCACCCACCCTTCAGGGTGGGTGTAACGCTCACAAAATGTTCTTGCCCTCCTTTGCATAGGATGAGGATATTTACAAAGTAAGAACCCTGGTTCCCTGCTGAGTCTCTCAGTTAAACTTCTAAACTGCTCAAGTTGACACAGTGTATTAACCATAACAGTCACATAAAAGAAGTTCTTTAAATTTTAAAGATATACATAAACAAGAACATATAACATTGACTTTTAAGAAACTTCTCTCACTTCTGTTTCTTTTTATCCAGTAAAATATGTGTATGTGTCTTTGTGTGTGTATACATGCATACATACATACCTGCAAACTGTAGAACGAAATACTGATTAACCACAGTTCAGTGGAGAAGACTAACCTGATTTAGTGAAGAATAATAAGAGGTAACTATGATTTCCAAAGGAAAAAAAAATTTTTTTTTTTGGTCTTTTTGAGACAGGGTCTTGCTATGCTGTTCAGGCTGGCCTTGAACTCACTTTGTAGCCCAGGCTGGTCTCAAACTCACAACGATCCTCTTGTCTCAGTCTCCTGAGTGCTGTGATTACAGTCATGCGCCACACACCCAGCTTCCAAAGAAAGTTATACTAGAATCTCTTATAGAACAGACTAAAAAATAGCCAACTCACTTGTTCCCATAGATCTGTGATTTTGAAACTTCAATGTACATAGAATTATTTGGGGAAGCTTGCTAGATACTCAAATTACTGGGGTTTATTCCTTGAAAATGGCGACATAGGAAGTTTAGGATAGGACATAGGAATCTGCATTTAACAAGATTCCTCAACAAGACCTATGGATACTGTAAAATCTTAAGCTAATCAGGCACAGACCTATACCCCAGCGCCTCCTAGTTTCTTACTCTCTAGAACTGTTTACTAGATTGTGCTTTTGACACAATCAGTGGGCAAGCCCTTCAAACAGTATGTGATGCATAATAAGCACAAAGAAAGTGCTCGTTAGTAGTAGTGATACAACTACCAGTGCTGTTGTTATAAGAAATGTTCCAAGGTTGTTTATATTTTAACTCTGTAGTTCACTAGATTTGTGAACTTTAGACAAGTTGCTTAAGCTCATGCCTTTTCCACTTGTTTTTACTCTCCCAGGACCTGCTACTTAGTAGGCACTAATTTGTATTGCCTTCTTTTCTGCCTTTGTGAAAAGACTTTTTTATGCTTAGAACATACAGACTGAATTCAGATCCCATGACTGAGTGACTTTTAGACAGTTCATTAAGCCTCTCTTAGCTTCAGCATCTGTACCTATCAAGTAAGAATAGTGCCTTGGGTGCAAGGGGATGGTGAGAATTCAGGGTTAGCGCAGAGCATAATTTCTGCCACATAGATGGTAGCTGATGTTATTACAGATTGAACATCCCTAATCCAAAAGTCCAAAGTCTGAAAGTCTATAAATTTGGATTAGGAGTGTTCAACTAGTAAAGTCTATGCAAATTTCCCAGAATCTGAAAAGCTTTGAAATCTGAAACACTTCTGATTCCAAGTTTTGTTTTTGAGACATGTAGTTCACCATGTAGTTCAAACCAGCTTTGAACTCAGTATATAGTCCAGGCTGGCCTTGAACTCACAGTGCTCCTCCTGCCTCAGCCTCCCAAGTGCCATGCCTAGCTTTTTTTTTTTTTTTTTTTAAAGACAGGATCTCATTGTGTAGTTAAGGCTGGTTTGGACTCACAGTGATCCTCCTGCATCAGCATCCCAAGTGGTGGGATTATAGGTATGTGCCACCATGCCCAGCTGATCCCAAGTATTTTAGATACAGGTTACTCAACCTGCATTTTAATACATAAGCAGAAATAAATTTTATGCTTCCTGAATGCCCCACAAAATTAATGTAATAACCTCTCTAATGCAGTCAGAACTATGGTCATGGACTGTGAAGCCCAATGTATGAGTAAGGTGGGTTTTAGAGTCACCAGGACCAGGAGTGCAGTGCCCATGCCTGCACTCACTTTGCAGTTTTGGACATGTTTCATAGGGTTTGGCTTGGTTTATCGATGAAGTGGGGATAATATTAGGCTTCTCATGAAACATTGCAAGGACTTAAGGGTGTCACCTGCATAGTGCCTGGTGTGTGAGATTGCTCACCGAGTCCCCAGCATTTTACTTCGTTTTATTTCTTTGAGCTGTTTGTCATTTCACTAGCAGGCTCTCTCACGGAAACCGGAGTCTGAAGCCCGGGAAGGCCTGTAACATTTCTCATTACAGGGCACAGAGACTCTTATGCCATGCCTAAGCCCCTCTCCAGCAAGCACTTGGACCCCAGGAGGGACAGCAGTGTGGAGACTTCTCCGTGACTAGAAAAATAAGTCAAGGCTACCAAGCCTTACTCTTTTTCTACAAAGTACTCTCTTTGTAGTCAGAAAATAGCAATTGATGTTTGCAGAGTTCCACATAACAGATTATAGCAGAAACTATTTCATCCACAAGCTGTTTTCATCATTTGTACATTTTTTTTAACAGAAAGTTTGTTCCCTGATAAATATAATTGATAGAATGTTGCCTTTCTGCATGTGGAATAGATTTTTTGGTCTTTTTGAAATCTCCATGAGTTATACAGAGGGAGTATTTTAAATGTCTTTATTCATCAGGCAAATATTAAATATGGATACTTGTAAAATTTGAAAATAAAATAATGGTAAATAAAAGAACCATAAAGTTTTGAGTGAAAGAAATTATGGCCAAGAATTTATCTATTCACTAAGACTAGAGTGCGCAATTTTTTTTCTAGAAAATGTTTCAAACGTTCTTGCACAATAAGCCATTGACACATTTAGAACTAAATGTTTTAAAGTTCCATATAGAGTGCATTTTTAGATAAAGCTTTAACTCTTACTGTTAATACTTCATACTGTGTAGTCCTGTTTAAATGTCCCGTTGCTTCTGAAGATTAAGGAAGTTGAGAAATTTCACAATCAGTTAAAAATGTAGTTTTAAAGACTCATACTATGCAAATATAGAAAGCTCAGGCTTGTTTTCCCAGCAGGTAAGACTTTAAAGCCACATCCTTATTTAATTATAGTTTTTAAACAAGAATACTGTACTTACTGAGTGGTTGTTAAAGAGCTTTATCAGTAGGCTCCAAGTACTTGATTTAAACTAGCGGAACAATAATAATTACATAGGATGCATGGAAGAAATGTACAACATTATTTGGTCAAGAGTCACACAAAGTTAGAACAGTTTATTTTATATGCAATTAGTTTGTGGTTTGGAATTTTAACTGTTGTTACATTTTATCCTGCCTGCTTTGTGTCCAAGTAGGTCAAATTGAAGATTAAATATAGTCAAACTAAGGATTAAAAGTACTCTAGAAAAATACAATATTTTAAGTCTCAAATTTGTAGGCTTGTCTATGACATGCGATACTTTTACCTGTTTTCTATCATTCTGTTTAAGTTTATTAGTAAGCTACAATTATGGTGGAACTCAAAATCCAGTCTTTTTAGCAAGTGTTGGAAAGAACATAGGTATTTTTTGTAACAGAAATCAAAGATCTTAAATGGGTTGAATTAAGTTAGCTGTACACAGGGTTAATAGTGATTTTTCATGAGCAAATGTGTTCTCCCAGTGGTGTTGGTGGGATTGCATTGCTATATTTTCCATAAACTGCTAAATGGAACATTCATAAAATGGTTTCTTCAGCAAGTTAGGTTGAAGTTTATAGTCATGGAACAGAAGGAAGATGTGAGAGGAGCCCACAAAGAATCACTCTTCAGAAATTTTCTAAGTGCATACTATAGATCCTGAATATAAAATAAGATGCTGTCTTTGCTTCATGGAATCCCTAGTGCTTGTTAAGCAACTGTGTATGTGCCACTCTGACCTTAAAATGTCTGTTGGTCTTCCCAGTGAGTAAGGTGCTTCAGGTTAGCTGCCGGTTGGTAATGAATGTGGAAACGAGCAGTAAGCCCAACTTTCTTACTGTGACTGAAATCATTACTAGTTCTCAGTTGTTTGGCTTTCAGTTTTACGGGATCTTTGCTTGGTTTTATTTTCTTAATTGAGACTCCATATTAAGGTATGATAAAAATCATTAATTCAGGGTTTACTAATTTAGAATTTGTAATAATTTGAACAATAATTGGCATCATCATTGAAGAAAGGATTAGAAATCTAATCTGTGTAGCTAAAATTATAAATCATGTTGCACATATTTTAATACACAGATACTTTAATATACAAATATGTTGTGAGTTGCCTTTGCCGTTACTAACTACATGACCTTAAGCTGGGTTGTATTTTATACTTCTTTATATTTTACCCTTATATAAATGGAACTGGTCCCTTAGAGTCGGTCACAACTCTAATAAACTTCGGCGACTCTGAATTCAAGGAGCCACCCCCACTCAACATTTCATTAACACTTGGGAAGGCATCAAAACTGTTTTTGTAACTCAAAGTAGCATCTCTTGAGTTCCAAGTTAATGTGGTTTTATGATTGAACTATACTAGGACTCAGAAAAGGGAAAAAGACATTAAATGATAACAGTGATTATCAGTTGATTCCTTGATAATAGCCATTGAGTCTGTACTTGTAAGAGAAATAAATTTGACATGTATATTCAAATGTGTGGTTTCTCTGGGTTAAGAAACTGAAAGTGTAAAAAATGACCAAAATTACATAATAGATATTGAGAGGTGGGAAGAAAATGTTTATATGAGAAGGGGAACAAGGGAAGGGGGAGAGGGGAAGGAAAAATGGGACAAGGAAAAGAAAAGGATAGAAGGAAAAAATAGAAACAAAGTTTTTGTGGATAAAGAGAGGAGGTGGTGGAAAACAGGAAAAGGGAAACTGAAAAGAGAAACAGGGTATATCATGTACAGGTACGAGCTCCCTATGATGACGTTATCATTATGTGTCTCTAAAGTATGCCAACAGAATAAAAAGTAAAAAACAAAACAAAAAAGTGATGAAAATAAACAAAAGCCAGGTAGTCACTCATTCTGCAGCATGTGAACATTTTGCTTAGACCATTGAGAAAATTTTTCTTAAAAAGATGGTTACCCTGGGCATTTCTCAAAAGAAGACATACAAATGGCCAGTAGATACATGAAAAAGTGCATAGCATGACCAAACGGGAGGGAAATACAAATTAAAACCACAATGAACCATCACTTCATACCTATTAAAATGGCTGTTATCGAAAAGAGAGTAGAATGCTATTCAGCCAAGAAGAGGTGGAAATCCTGTCATTTGCAACTGTGTGGATGAACCTGGAGTGAAATAAGCCAGACAGGAAGGATAAATACTGCACCATCTCATTCCTATGTGTAATCTACAAAAAAGCAACTCACAGAGCAGAGAGTTACAGTTGTATTTACCAGAGCCTGGGAATGACAAAGATAGGAGCAATGTTGGTCAAAGGATACAAAATTCCAGTAACACCGGAAGAATAAGTTCAAGAACTCTATTGTACATCATAGTGACTATAATTAATAATGTAAACTTTAAAACTGCTGAAATTAGATTTTCAGTGTTTTTCCATAAAAATTTGATATGTGTGTGAGGTATTACATATGTAATTGTCCATTCTATAGTGTATGTTTATATTATATAATAAAAACAGCATGCTCTATATTGTAAGTATATACAATTTTTATTTGTCAATTTAAACAAGTAAAATCTTATTAGGAAGAAAGGGTGCTGGTCAGATGGATCTTTTTGTCATCACAGCAGCTGTTCCAGGTACCTCCTGAAATACCCATTTTTCATATCCATGACTGGGGAGTCTTGTTTGTGTATCGTAAGATTCATGAGTTGTGCAAGATCATATTGGGACTTTATTACCGTGTTGTAAAAATTGATACTGTGATCATCATTACTGAAACACAATGGCAGATGAAAGTGATTTCCATAAACCAACAGTAGTTTTGCTAATGTCATCTTGTTCTGTCAAGGTGTCTGTTTACAGTGCATTTAATTGCCCAATTGTGGCTCACTATGTATACTTCATTTGTTACCAAATTGTGTTTTTTCTCCTCTACAGGTTAAAATTCTCTGTCAACAGTTGCTGGTCCAAGTGTGTGACCTGCTCAGGCTAAAGGATGGCCACCTCTTCGGACTCAGTGTTATACAAAGTAAGGCTTAGTACTAGGTCTCTTTAATTTACCCAGCCGTCTCTGAAGAAGTGATGTTTTTATACACTTAGATTCAGCATACTTTTATAAAGCTGTAACTGTCAAAATACACATAAACTGATCTTCATTTTTAGTTTGATATCTAGCTTTTAATCCAAATACTACATATTTCTTACAAGATTTAGGGTTTTAGTTCATGTATTTATTATATTTTGAACTTAAAAATTCATTCCTCTTTAGGAAACTAGATTTTAACATGCTTTTTAAAAATATTTTAATGAACCAAATGATTTTGTTTCTTTGTATTCAAGAAATAGCTGAAACTAGGAAAAAAATGCACTAGATATTTTTATATTATATATATATTATTTTATTTTTATTTTTTTTTTGTACTCAGGATTGAACTCATGACCTTGAGCTTGCCAGGCAGGCCCTTGTGCTGCTGAGCTAAATCCCCAGGCATAATTTATAAATGATGTTATAAAATAATTTGAAGATAAAAATAACTCCTTTCTTCAAGTCTTTTGCTGTCAACAACACAGTATAACACTGATCTTATTAACTGAATCCTGTTTTCTGTTTCTTTCTGCAAGTCAGACTATATGATTTAGAAATATAGGGTCATTGTCTTCATATGTGAAGAAATTTCCATGGAAAGAATTCTATATAAGCATTCTTCTATAATACCTTAGAGTTAAATTCTCAGAATTGATTTCTGGCCATTTTTTATGAGCTTTTTCTTTAAAATCACGTTTTTGAAATTTCTCTAATTTAGTCTTTATATATGCCAAAAAAACTCATCTGTTTGCTCATTTTGTCAGATTTTTTGTGAAATGTATTTAATTTTGTACTTGGGTGAGGATTATTTTCTGTTGCTGGAATTGGTTTATGTTCAAAGGTTTAAGATCTCTGGAAAATCTGATCACTAGCATAAAATGCTTGTATCCGGCAGGTTGAAAAGTGTGTCATGCTAAACTGATTAATCAGGCCTCTTCTCTAAAGTATGAGCTCTTTTCAGTTGCTCTTCTGGGAGAGGCATGTCGGGGGACTGAAACATCAGAGCGCAGTGAATCAGCCATTTGCCCTTCAGTTTCTTCCCGTGGTAGCGAAAGCAATAGAAGCACTAATGCCAAGCTCCATCCTTGTGTTCGGACGTGCATCAGTCATTGTCCAGGGACGAGTCGAGGAGCAATCAGAAGCCCTGTGATTCTAAGGAACTTTTATTCATCTCTACTCAAAGTTAATCCTTGTTACAACCACCACAGCCACAGTGTTGATCTTTGTTGTTCAGCAAGTCATCCAAGAAAACCAGTTTATAGCTTCCTCAGGTCTCAAAACAGTTTTTAAGACGTCCTCTTGAAGGGATCTTGTGGTGTGGCGGAAGAACATTGGAACAGGAGTCAGCCGACCTGGTTCTCCTTCTGGCTCTACCACTAACAGCCAGTGTGGTTTGGGGGCAGCGCTCAGCTTCTCTCCCTGTCAGTTTTTTCACAAGCCAAGTAAAAACTACTGCTCTGCCAGCGTGGCGGGACTGATGTGTGCTTAAGAACTTTTTACTTGTGAACTATGGTTTTTAGAATAGTTTTAGGCCCTGAGAAAGTTGAGTAGGAAATGGAGAAAGTTCCCACGCACTCACGCACACCGCTTTCCCATCAGTGTCCTACACAGTACTGCATGCATTGCAGTTGATGAGCTTACACTGACACGTTACCATCACCCCGAGACCGTGGTGTATATTTGCGCTCATGAGCTGGTGTATGTATTCTGTGGGTCTGGACATCCTATATAATGCCATGTAGCCACTATTTGGTATACAGAAAGATTTTACTGCCCAAAAAACTCATAATTTTTAGATTGATACCTAAAATTGACATTGTAAATTGAATATTTGCAAATGATATAGTCTCTAGAATATATCAAACATTGACATTTTAAAATACAACTATTTTAATATTCTTTAATGTCATAAATACTATGAACTTGAGTACTATCCCAATCTTTGAACTTTTTGAAAAGTAACTTATTTATTGCAAAAATACTACAGGGCTGAGGATATAGCTCAGTGGTACAGTGCTTGCCTGGCAAGCGCAAGGTCCTGAGTTCGATTCACGTTACCAAAAATGAAATGAAAAGAAAAATGAAATACAAATACTGCAGAGATTTTCCCTATACCTTTCTCTCAGATTCTTCAAAGGCTAACATTTTGCCACATCTTTTCCTTTCATCCTACCTCCCTGTTTACATACTGCAATATATATTTCCCAAAAACGAGTATACTCTATCTCTTGTATAACCACAGTGTAAATATCATCTCATTACCAGCAAATCAACAATGGTATGACAGTGAGTAGCATTTAATTTTGCCAGTTGTTATTATTGGCAAACAAAATCTAGGACCATAAGTTACGTTTAGTTGTTTTGTGTCGGGTCTTTTATTCTGACATAGTTCCTTAATCTTTGCCTTTTATAACCTTGGCATTTTTGGAGAGTGCAGGCAGGTTACTTTGGGAGTGTCCTTCAACTTGGATTTCTTTGTTGTTTCTTCTTGATTAATTCTGGTTATGCTTATTTTTGGTAGAAATACCAGGTCAGTGGTGTTTTGCGGTTCTCGGTGTATAACATCGAGAGAACATGGTATTTGTCTTTTTTGGTGGTGATACTACCTTCTGGTGATGGTGGTAACTGTTTTGGTGATGATACCACCTGTTTCTCCACAAATTTTTCTTCCTGTGTATGAGTTCATACTAACACTTCTAATCAATTTCATAAGACTCATTCCAGCTCTTCCTTTTTCCTTTATTTATGACTTCTTTCTTCAGCAATAAGAAACCCAGCCTATCCGTTTACCCACTTAGCAGTGTGTTGCAGACGACATTACAAAGGACACGGGAGAGGAGAGGCAGAGGGGGAGGCCTGGGAGAAGGGACGTAGAACCTCCGTGTCCTCCCTGGGCGCACCGTTCTCTAGCAGTCTCCACATGGTCGGCTAGCGGGCATCTCCAGCGTCTTCAGCTGTGGAGCTCTGCTCACACTGGCAGGTGGTGGAAATATCCAGGTAGTTAGAAAACGTGCATGGGCTGCCCCGGCAAGCAGTGTCACTTCTGTTCGTTATGTTGCTGCTTCGTATGGGAACTCAGACCAAACACAGATGAGACTGAACAGGAATGTCGTCAGGTCCTGTCCATTTCCTGTCCAGTGAGTGAAAATGAGAAACGGGAGATAGTGTCACCAAGCTGATAACTGCATTTTGGTAGCACTCCCCTTTTTTTGATATTGGGACTTCTTTATCCTTTTCTTTCAAATTAGATAACTAAATATTCCACTTATACGCAACGAGTAGCTTTACTCCTTATTCTAACCTTTTATCAGTCAAACCCAGTGTTCAGCTAGGCGTCAGCTATGTAGTCAGGCTTGTTTATTCCTGAGTAGTCAGAGATGCACTTTCCTTCAGACGTATTTTTGTGCAGAACATTTCAAAAGGATGCCCCCTTAGTGATGGTTAGAGAAAGCAGTTGGCATTTTAAAAACTAAGATTTAAAACTACAAGAATGCTAAGGGCTTTTCTTGTAAAGTATGTGTCTCTTTTTTTTTTTTACAAGATTCTCTTTAGGAAAAATGAAAAAATTGGTGTTTTTTTACCAGTTTGTTTCCATGTTTAGATCATTTTTGCATCACATCCTGTTCGGCTTATAAATATGAGTCCCTCGAAGGGAATGTTTGACGTTCATGCTTATTTTTTATAAGGTTCTTTTCTTCCTCCTAGATTGGTCCCAAAGGCAGAACAAGTAATGGTTTATCATTTTGTCATGTGTTTTGCTGTGAGGAGACAGAAAATGAATATTCTTAAAAATTATTCTTCACAAACTGGGGGGCAGAAAGGGGCTATCATCAATGCTTCCTAATGCCTTACATAGCAGTTATGGTGTTTCTGCCTAGTTTGATTATTTTACACTTAGAAGCGCAGTCTTGGGGTTGGGGATGTAGCTCAGCGGCACAAGTGCCTGCCTAGCAAGCACAAGGTCCCGAGTTCGATTCCCAGTACCAAAAAAAAGTCTTTTGTGAGCTAAACAGATGTACGTTTTTCTAAGACTAATACCTACAGTACTGGAAGTTAAGACTCAGTTATAATGAATCTAGAAAGCGGGGGAAAAAAAGAGTTGGAAACTAATGTTCCTTCTAAACATTACATTTATCAACAGTATATATTCTGTATTGCAGAAGCAAAATAACTCATAATTTCATTAATGTTAGCCCACAGAACCTTTTATCTTTTATCTTTTTGTGGAGTTTTCTTGGTGGTATAAGTTCAGGCTGCATTCCTAAATCTTAAGGTATTTTTAAAGTTGTATCTTTGAATATTTTTAAAAAATGTATCTTTTCTATAGTGTCTTCTCTCTTTTTTGTAATGTACAGATAATGAACATGTGTATATGGAAATGCAACAAAAACTTTATAAGTATTGTCCAAAAGAATGGAAGAAAGAGGCCAGCAAGGTACGACAATACGAAGTCACTTGGGTGAGGTTACATTTATGAGCAAAATTACTTTGATTTTTATAAAAGGTTTATCTTAACTTTTGTAAATTACAAAAAAATCCTAAGCAGTACTTCATTCTGTAAAGATTGGGAAAAGGAATTATAAATTGTAAAATGTCAATTAAGTATAATGATATATTTTTGGATGTCTACAATAGTATTGGATAATAAATTTTTTAGCAATCTCGTAGTAACACTGAGAAAAAAGTAAAAGTTGTTTCTTGTGGCTGTGTTATCAAAACTTGTGCTGGAATTAGTAATTTTTCTGCTACTTGTACCATATGTATATTTGAATTTGTTACTTCATTGTACTGGTGCCATTATTTAGTAATCATAAACTCTGCATATGTGGGAGAACATTCAAAAAGAATTTGCATAGAGTTTCCAAGATCACCCTCCTAAGTCAGAATAAAGTCCCATTACCTAATCCCAGATCCTCCAGTTTGTAGTTAGAATTCTCAGGATAAAGGGGAAGGCAACTTCAAAGCCAGCTACAGAGTAAGAAGCATGACTGTCTGAGTAAACAAACAGAGTTTTAGGATTTGGTATGTGGAATGTCAAGGGAACAAGAGGACATTTGTAATAAGGAGCAAATGGTCACCACAGGGGACAGAGCTGAGCAGGGAGGTGGATCCCAGCTAGAAATTTCCATGGCGTTTATTTTTATCCTCCCGTATGTTGTCACTGGCATTACTTGGAGTAGGAATCAGACAGAGGAATGGTCCCCTGTGTTGCTTTGTGACTTCCTAGTTTTGTAGGAACCTGCTGTCCTCAGGGGACAGTTGCCCCAAACAAGCTCCCGCTCATTACAAGTGACCAAAGCCCTTCACTGTTCAAAAGCATCCTGCAAACAGTGGTGAATATGGTGGCTTTTGAAACTCATTGTTGAAGTAGCGTGTTGTGAATGGATTGTTTTTTAATGCGTGTCTTGGTTTTAGGGCATTGACCAGTTTGGGCCTCCCATGATTATACATTTTCGAGTTCAGTACTACGTGGAGAATGGCAGACTGATCAGGTATGAGGACAAGAAGCATCTGTACGCCTCTTGTTTGCTCATAGCATTTCTTCTAACGTGCCAGAGTTCCAACATTCCGCCTCTGGGGATACCAAAACTCCGTAACAGCAGCAGTCTTTTTGTTCTTTTAGTCTTGATCCCTAAAACATAGGTATAGTGGGCACTGAATAAATATTTGTTGAATAAATAAATGGTAATGGTGAATTATGAATGAAAATGTAAGCAGCATCACTAACTGTCATTTTCTTCACTCCACATTTTCACTAACAAATAGTCATGAAGAGGGAACTGGCAGTTTTGTGAAAAGTGGAGAGCTTGACTAAAGGATTATATTCTTCTCCAGGGATCGGGTGGTGGGGTAGAAAGTGGAGCAGAGGCAGCAACTCCTGTAAAAACGCCCAGGTCTTCATATGAGCCTGGTTTTCTTTTCATATTTGTGGTCTTGCTTCTATTTTTACTGATCAGTTTAAGCCCAGTGGAACTGTTGTGGTACTCTTAGGTGGAGTTTGGCAAGGGTAGGTAATTCTTTTTTTCTGAAGATGGGTACATGAACTGTGCTCATGATACAGATTCAAAATTCACCATTTTTAAAGCTCAGTTAATCTTTTGTGTAAGAGGATTCAGTGCTAAAAACTTTCAGAGATGCTTTTCTTGTCTGAGAGAAAAATGTAAGAAATGTGAACTCTCTGCTTCCCTTTTTTTGTTCTTTGACTTTTGTTTTGTTTTTGTCTTTTTGAGACAAGTTTTTGCTATGTAGTTCAGGCTGACCTTGAACACACTATGTAGTCCAGGCTGGCCTCGAACTCACAGTGATCCTCCTGAGTGCTGAGATTACAGGCGTGCACCACCATGCCTGGCTTCACTTTGTTTTTAAACTTGGGTAAAGTCCATGTGAAAGAGAAAAATACATTGGCTAGTGAGTTACATGACAGATTAGCTCTTGATAGTATTTTATATCACTGCTAGAGGCAAATTAAAGGCAAAAAGCTTTAGCCCATAAAGAATTTTATTTAAAACTTAGGACCCTTCATTAGGCTCAGTTTATATAAAACAAGTTTTTCTTCTAATTTCCCGGGTAAGAGGAATGCCCTGGAAAGAAAGAAGAGTTAACTACTAATTAACTCTCTGGGGCTTCATGAATGTTTAATTCATCTCTTTACTTCTACCTTTTTCCCCAAAGATGAGCCAGCACCAATGATGTGTGATCAGCATTATGAAAAGACATGCTCTGAAAAGTACTCTGTCCCAGGGGAAAGAATTCTAGAAATGCTTTATTTTTAAGCTCTTCATACTTGGTTAAAATAAACCCATGTTTTTATTATCATCTACTGATAAGCTGCAAATCTCAGATAAACTGTCAGCTTACAGTGATGGGAGGCAAATAAGCTTATTAAAATATAAAAGCATGCACCCATATTTTATGACGGTCTTACTTGGATCACAAACACATCCTGTTTACCCATGAACCTTTCTTTAAGCTTTAACCAGGGTTTCCCAGTCTGCGCTTCCTGCTCAGGACTCTAGATAAGCAGATTCTTTCCAAGAGAGCATATAAACAAACATTTTTAAAAGAACCTTAGAGTATTTGTAATGTGCTCAGCTAAGAAACAAAAAAAAAATTATAGCAAAACACAAAAGCCAGGATTTCCCCTACTAATATTCTCATGTAGGTTGTGTGCGGTGTTGTTGGGGTAGAAATTTCAACAAGTGCTTCTAATGTTCTGTATGTTCAGTGGCGTGTTGACCATATTGGAATGGAATTTTTCAGACCTTTTCTCCTTCTCTGAGTAAACCAAGTGCAATGAGCCTTAGGAGAGGTTGATGTTGCAGCCCCAGTAGCCTGACTTAGTGTTCTGGCTCCTGCGACCTGAGTGACACAGGTCCTGGCTGTGACCACCCCTGTTCCAATGAGGCAGGAGGAGGAGGAGAAGCAGGCTCCTGTCACCAGATGGAAAGCAGCGCTTGTGTTCTGTTTACATGCCATTGCATTGCTCCGCCAGAATGTGACTTCTGCTTTCTTTCATTTTCCCAGTGACAGAGCAGCACGATACTATTATTACTGGCACCTGAGAAAACAAGTCCTTCATTCGCAGTGTGCGCACCGAGAGGAGGCCTACTTCCTACTGGCAGCCTTCGCCCTCCAGGCTGATCTCGGGAACTTCAAAAGGAATAAGCACTATGGAAAATACTTTGAGCCAGAGGCTTACTTCCCTTCTTGGGTAGGCACTGTTTTCAAACTTTAATGAGGGCTTTCTCAAGCACATTTCTAGTTCATAGTGCTGCTTCTCTGCTCCTTCAAGAGATGGGAACCCACATGTTCTGCATGTGGTACTCACGACGCCCAGGTATAAACCTAACACTCGAGAGCCAGGCACGCGTGCTGTCTTGAGGTGCATGGTCTGCAGCTGGCTGACGGGCAGGAGGACTGCTCCTCCTCAGTGTGGTGGAGCTTGGATTTGCCAACCTCCTTTTGGCATGTGCTTACCTGACACAGACTATGGCCCTCTTATCCACTTTTCCTGGAGCTGTGTCCCCCCCCGCCCCCCCCCCCGCTTTGAAGAGAAAAATATTATTTCTTCAAGGATGAGATCATTCACAGCTTTCCTGGGCTGAGAAAACAAATCTAAGTCAACTTCTC
>RJWT010018020.1:8758-19159 GCA_004365215.1 Cuniculus paca
TTTTTTTTTTTTTTTTTGCAGCACCAGGGATTGAACTCATGACCTTACACTTGCCAGGCAGGTGCTTAGGCCACTGAGCTAGATCTCCAGCCCTTATGTTTTTGAGACAGGGTCTCACTATCCTGTTAAGGCTGGCCTTGGGCTTACTTTGTAGCCCAGGCTGGTCTTGAACTCACAACGATCCACCTATCTCAACCTCCCGAGTGCTGGGATTACAGGTGTGAGCCACCACGCCCAGCAAAAATGCTTATCTTAAAGGATTCTACTCAGTATAAAGAGATTATGTAATATCTAATGAGGCATTTTTTGTGAAACAAAATCTTACAAAACTAAAATTTAATAGAATATTGTACTTGAATGTTATAAAAAATATGTTGTCATCATTTTTGCAATAAAACTTTATACTAAAGGTAATTTAAACAAATACAATGATTTATAAAAATAATTTTTTAATTATCTTTATTATACCTTGACAGTTTTCACTTACATAATTTTTGAACTCATGATAATCATCATACAATTCTATTTATTTTTCATATGTGTGAACATAATTTCTTATATCTAACCAAATATTTGGCATCTATTTAAACTGCTGGTCTTTTCATATTTACCAAGAACTCATAAAAATGGTAAAAAGATATTTTTTACATTAAAACTGGAAAATTTTATCTGTATTATATTATGAACAAGTCTCTTTATCATTCATCACAACAAAAATTCATTTTTAATCTGATTTCTAATGACTAATCAAATACCTTTGTGTCATTGCTTCTAAAATGATGCTTTGAGCTATTTATATGAAGTGACTTCTCTGATCAAAGCTATCCATTACCATGTAAAATTGTCAGTGACTGGATTAGCAACTTGCCTGTCATAGAACAAAATACTAGACACTTTCAACTTAAAGGAGGAAAGGCTGATTTTGGCTTATAGATTTTCAGTGAATTCATTTGATGATCAGTTGATTCCTATGAAGAATCTGCATGGTGTTTTTGGCATGTGACAGAGTTGCTCAACGTGTGGCAGCCAGGAATCAGAGAAATGGAAGGAGACAAGGACAAGAATAAAAGCTTCCAGGTTATTCCACGAGTGACCCACTTCATTTCAGTCCCCACCTCCAAGTAGCACATTCATGTACTGTGTGAATCAGTGGATGAATCTGCTGATGAATACAGCACTTTCACGGTCCAATCACCCACTAAATATGTGAGAATTTGGGGGAAAGTTTAGGTCTAAAATATAACTTCCCACACTTGGCAGTCAGTAGACTCATGTCAATCTGGTTATGGAAAATTCATTTAGACAAAATGAATATGATTCAAGTCACCAAAACTTGAACAGTTCCAGCATTGCTGAAAAGTCCAAGTCTAAAATCTTCTCAAAATTCAAAGTAAACTCTTCACTGTGAGCCTTTCTAAAAGTAACAAAAAGAAACTTAAGTACTTTAAAAATGTAAAGCACAGGATACATATTATCATTGCAAAAGGGAGAAAATATGGGGATAGAAAGAAATGGGAAAAATGTAAAAACACATCTGTCTTAGTTACTCTTCTCTCATTGTTGTGACAAAGTACCTGATACCCAAATTAAAGGAGGAAAGGTTTGTTTAGCTCACAGTTTGTGGAGGTTTCAGTCCAAACTCAGCTGGCTCCAAGGTATGGTGGCGTGGCAGGAGGCAACAGTTCATGGCAGTGGAAAACAGCAAAAGCAACAGCAAAAGGGAGGAGCAAGTCTCCTTTCTTCCCTTATGTGTAATCAGGCTACTCACTCTACTGAGGGTGGAACACTCACATGTCCGTCCATCCCCAATACTAGACAATAAACCTTAGACTCAGCTGCCTCCAAAAGTTCTGCCCCCATGACCACATGAGGCTTTGGGAAGACATCCAGACACAAGTCATAACAACATTTCAGCAGACCACATATTAATGCTCAAATCTCCATGTCTAGGACCCATTCAATTTGTGGGAAGAGACGAGCTCCAAAAGGCTTGGCAGCCCTGTATGCAGCCAACATGGTCTCTCTCTTGGATAGGAAATGCTCACTGCTTGTCACTTTCTTTAACAGATGTTTCTTTTCCTGACATCTTCAACCTCCACTATTCTTTGGATTCACTCTTACAGGCTCATGCACTGCCCACTCCAGAGGGCGCTGCTTGGCTTCTCAGTTTTACTTCTGAAAACTGAATGGAAGTCTCCCTGAGTCAGCAACTCTTGAATTCTGAATGCCTAAAAACCAGCACTATTAGGACAATGCCATGGTTTGTGCTCAGTGGGAGCAGAAGCCAGTCCTCCTTGGACCCTGATGGCAGTGGTCCTGAGTATCTAGATGGCTAAACTCTAGGAAAAACTTCCCAGCTGACTCTGAATGAGCTGGTCTCCTTTAAGAACTCATCTCAAAAAAAAAAAAAAGTCTTTCAATGTTGTCTGATTTTCACTCACTTATACCTGAGAGGGGTAGTGCCTTTCCAGTTCCTGAGATATCTTCAGGCTTTTCATTTATTTATTATTTATTTATTTATTTATTTATTTTTTGCTGATGTAAAATACTTGGTTTGTTTTTAATGTTAATATTTTTCATTCACTCTTAGGCTCCCGTTTGCAGGCCCTTCCTTTCTGTTAAAAATAAAAACTTTTCAAGTCATTCACATCTGTTTATTTTTTGTTGAATCTCAACTGTACATCTGGCTAAAATCAGAGAGAAATTCTCATGCAACAGTCTGAATATAGGACCTTGTTGAAATTTCCTTTGCCAGATTAATCTTCTACCATTAAGTTTCACACAAAATTTCAGGACACAGACTTAATGTAAACAAACATTTTACTAGAGTGTAACATGCATGATTGCTAGCTCAGTTTCAAGTCCTATACTCATTGTCATCTGAAAACTCGTGAGTCCTGGCTGTACTGTCCATATTCTTATCAGCATTCTGGTTTTCTGTGCTCCACCCATTGAGCTCTGCTTAACCCAATCTAGTATTTTCCTGGCCTACTTCTCCAAACTTTACCTCCCACAATCAAATTTCAATGACTGAACCCATGGTCAGGTACAGTCATAGGCATGAGTACTTTTCTCTGGCATCAATTTTTTTTGTGTTGCTCACTATGTGTCACTGAGACAGTACCGAGCACAGTTTAAAGGAGGTTAGTTTTATTTTGGCTCATGATTTCAAAGAATGCAGTCCATTCTCTGTTGACTGTAAAGCAGAAACAGCATAAGGAATGAGCATAGTGGAATAAAGCTTTCCAATTCATGGAAGCAAGCAAGCAGAAAGAGAGAAAGGAAGAGACAAGGCCAGGAATACATAATTTCAAATTACGCCCTCAGTGACCCACTTCTTAACAGCACATTCAGTTGCTGAATTCATTAATGAATGAATCCACTGTGAGTATTGTGTTACCTTCCAGACACATGAGAGTTTGGGAGGACACTTTAGATCAAAACTATGAGAGATATTAATCTAAAGTGAATTATTTTAAATAACTGTCATCTGTACATGTACACATACATATATGGATTGCTGTGATGATAAACTACTGAAATTTTTGACTACTCTAAATTAATGGAAATCTGATAACTGCATCAGATACAGAATAATTCAACAACACCTAAGCTTTCCACTTTAGTATGTCTGCTTTCAATTTAGAATTGGATAAAGACTTAAAAAAAACTAAGTGTTTTTAAATAATGGATGCATTCTGATGTGCTTTTTCTTACTTTTTGATAACGAAAAACCTTACAAAAACTGACATTACACCTGTAGATACCATTAAGAATTAGTATTATAAATTGTCTATTTCTGAATATTTAAAATTTCTAGGAGTAAAAATTATTCTTATTATTAATGGATAGAAAATGGTCATTATTATTCAACATATAGTTCTTTAGACCTAATATTGTTCAATGAATTTCCTATGTCTAGGTTACATCTCTTGATGTGGTAATTAGGCTGGAGGTACTTGATTTCTAGGTCTCCTTTAGCCTTAAGATTATGTGATTCAGTAGAAATAAAATACGTTGAATTTATAAAGTGAAATAACACAGCTGAGAGAATATAGTTATTATGTCTATAATACACATTAATGAATTTACATTTTACAACTAACAAACAGAAAATGGTTGGCTTGAAATTTTGTTTGGAACATTCTGATAAATTGAAAGCATGTGTCCTATAATTTAGAATAGTTTGAAAATACAGATCAATACTCAATATCTTATCTATACAGGAACACTAAGAATAAAAGTCTAGTTCTACTCTGTGTACACACAGGTTCTATAATGTCTGCCAGTTGCTGAACAAGAAGGTAGTCTCTGCCTATCAGAAAAATATCTATTAAAATATGAACATCTTTTGTCATAACTTAATTCATTTGGATGGATCATGACCACAGGTCAAATATCTAGAGTGATCAGAGAAAAAAAACAAAAAGCAGACAAAAAACTACTCTGTCCTTGAAGTAAAAGTAAGAGATTCCATAGTTCCCTGTCACTTCCCAAGAGTGAATATGATAGTTTATTACTTTTTACACAGTTTATTACTGCTTACACAGATGACCTCATGTACAGATTTACCCCTAAGGAATGTTTGTTTATATCATCTACAGTAGGTGTCAAGTTAGATGGAAAGTTCTAGAACATACAACACCTAAATGTAATGGAAGTTATTTTTATGCTAGCTATTTTGTCATGTCATACCATAAACCTTTTCACTCACAAATAGAGTTCTTTAATGGTAAGAGACAGATAAATACAGCTCTTGATACTGTCTCTTGCCATTAAAGAACTCTATTTGTGAGTGAAGAAATATATTTTTTTTCAATTTTTTATGATAAAAGGTAAATGCATGTGCCCTGCAAATAAATTTGTGTATATGTCATAACATTTAAAGTGCAAGAATTTAATTATTAAAATAGTTCTCTACTTAGATATATTCTAAAAATTTAAATATATAAATTGACTTAAAAGTACCAACATTTCTATGCATAACGTGTAATACAGTAGTCAAAGGTGACATTTTTAAAGACTATGAAATGTAATATTCTATTCATAGAAATCTGACTTAATTGAATCTGGTATGGAACAAATCCTTAGAAAGAGTTAGTTGAAATATGTCAGCTATTAATAACTGTTACAAATAAGATTACAGATTTTATGTCTTAATCCTTAAAGGAGAAGAAAAATTATTTGAAACATTAGACTTCTCTATCTATGTTAACATATATTTAATGGTTGATATTATACTGTAGAATAACTTTTTAACCTTGGCTTAAGAGCTATGTTATATAATTGATAAAGTAAGCAAAAGATACTGTGCTTATTTTCATTTTTTATTTTTGAAAAGCATCGTAGATTAGATGTACATCGGTCCTCATCTTTTCACAGATCTCTTTTTACCTAAATCCCAATCTTCAAACTATTTCTTAGGTATTCTATACTAGACTATAATGTTATTGATGAAAAGGTGAGATCTTTGCAATATCTATGGCACCAGGTCATATGTAAAATATGCTCAAGCAACTGCAGACACATGAGACTTTGGGGGGACACTTTAGATCAAAACTGTGAGAGATATTAATCCAAAGTAAATTATTTTAAGTGACTGTCATCTGTACATGTACACATACAAGCAACTGCATTGTTTGAATAAGAGAAGGGGCTGTCCCACATTACAGGAAAGCGAAAGACTAAACCATGGTTATAAAATTGAAGAAATGGACCTACATGATGGAAATACACAAAACTGATTTTCTGTTTTGTTTTGTTTGAATCATAATGTGAAATTTATGTATTGTGAGTGTACATAATGGAAGTAAGTTTTAGACTTGAAATTTTCATCTAGAATAGTTAACAAAAAATGGTACAGAAGAAAACTCCATAATTAACTCTTCCCAACCACTCAACCGAAGCAACCATTAAGTTGCCAAAAACTTATCTCTTTAAGAACTCTGCACGTGGGCCGGGGATTTAGCTCAGTGGCCTAAGTGCCTGCCTGACAAGTGCAAGGTTGTGAGTTCGATCCCGAACCGAAACAAAACAAAACAAAAAACTCTATATGTACAGACTCCCCACAAAGAATGTAATCATTATGTAATGCAAACGTATTCTAATGAAAAATTAGAGAAGAAGAACAAAGAAAAAGGCTGCTATGATTTCAAAGTGGATCCTCCAGCTCGGTGTCTATGCTCTGTGCAAGGTTATGGTGCTTTGCAGTGTGGGGGAGCTTTACAAATTTTCT
Source organism: Cuniculus paca (assembly GCA_004365215.1). Classification (NCBI taxonomy): domain Eukaryota; kingdom Metazoa; phylum Chordata; class Mammalia; order Rodentia; family Cuniculidae; genus Cuniculus; species Cuniculus paca. Next base: position 14,994 of record RJWT010018020.1, read on the forward strand.
TCCAAAACATAGTGCATCTGCATTTCTATCTGCTTAATTGTTCCTGAGAAAACAGCACAGAAAGTTGTCTTTGATTTCTCCCCTTTAGTCTGTTGTAGACCTCTGACTGAGTATAGAGACATGTACTACAAGCAGTTAATTGAGCTGAGAGAAGGGGGACACAGCAAGGGCCAAAAAGGTTAAAAATATCAAACTACAATAATAAAGTGACTAAAGAGGAAGACTTCTAGAGAAAGGCACTTTGGAGATGTAGGGTTGGGAACTCAAGACTCCTACACTGAAGACTTGAATTGCAGTGCAGCAATGATCAGAGGGGAAGTAGAGAGAAAACGAATTTGATTCTGCTTCCTTTGCTCAAATCCGTATTTTTTTTTTCTTTTTGGTTTCAGGAATCGAACTCACAACCTCACACTTGCCAGGCAGGCACTTATGCCACTGTGCTAAATCCCCAGCCCAAACCTTATCCTTAAACTATTTTTAAACTCCTGACTAAACCTGCATGATTGTATGTGGGTGGTGGTAGTGGGTCAGCATGCATGTGTGTATGTTAGCATATATTTCCAATCTCATTTAGATTAGCCAGAATAGGTTTCTATTACTTGCAACCAAGATATCTGACAATATGTTCATAGTCACATATTCAAAGGTTACATATTTCTTTTCCTTTAATTATACTTATGTTATCCTGAAAATACAGTAATACATGATCACTTAAGAGAGTTGATCTCCCTGAATTTTGAGAAAAAAGGTCTTAATATTATTTTATACTCACTAACTGAATGTGTTTGCCACTAAGAAACCATTTACATGCACAGTATTGTTTTGGTATTAAAATTGATTTCAGCTTTCCATAGAAGATTTTATACAGTTGGGGATTAGATAATAAAAATGTATGTATTTTGCATGATCGTGAATGGATTTGCATCATTCAAATGCTCTTACTGTAGTAGAGAAAAAACAGTTCTCATATATCACATTTTTTCAGTAGAGTATAACAGCATTAAAGTTCATTAAAAAATATTTGTGTAGTATTTTATGGTTAAACATCTGTAAAAATTGATCCCCTATTGGCACCATTATATTGGCATCCACATACCACCATATTGCAGTTGTCGCATGAGACACATTACACACTGCATTGGCGGCAAGCTGACATCTGGTGTAGAACTTTTAGTGTGGTTTGTGTGTCTCTGGGTAAAGTACAAATACAGTAAATCAAGTACTAAAGAAGTAGGAATTTGAAGTTCCAAGAGAAAATGACTCGAATATCAAAACTATTCTCTGTGTCATTAATTTTTAATTGTGTACTTAAAAATTCATTGTGTTTCTTATCCTATCTAAACTCAAATGGAAAACCAACAGACCTACGTGAAACCAAAATAAAAATAATTTTGAAACAGTACAAGTGTTATTTCCAGGTATGGTTGGCATTCTTTTCCCTTTAGAATCATGTTTGGATTTTGAAGTAGAAGAAAATCATGGGTTACAGTTACACTATATGAATCAACTATCAGTGTAATGGTGTTTGCAAAACACAGTAAGTATTCATGCTTTACACAATGTTCTGACAGCCTAATGCTATTACAATATACCCAGGCTCTCATAAACTTGTAATGAGGAGCGAACATGCCTTGAAGGTGGAAATCTTCAGATGCTACTTTGAATCTAAGCAAATGTATTATGTTATACCACGGTTGGTGGTTTATGAATCTCTAAACAGAAATGCATTTGCCTAAGATGATCACAAAAAGAATTCAGTGTAAATGACTACCAAAATATCAATAGCTAATTGCAAGCAAGTCTACCCATGTTATTTTAAAAATTAAATATTTAATTCTATCTAAATCTCTACATTCATTCATTTCATTGATTTTAGCAAGTTATTTGGAAAAATGTCTTTATAGATATAGCTTAATCCAGTAATTTAAATAAAAGAGAAAGATGATTTTGTTATTGCTTTGCTGCTGCAGACTTCTTTTCTCTTTTCAAAATGGTTATTTGTTCATATGATTGAACAATGGCTCCCATTTCTAGTTATTCCCTTTATAATAGTCATATTCATTACATTAATACTCTGCGTTGTTTCAGAAGAAAGGTGTTTTGTTTCTTAATGATGGCTATAATTCAAGCTAGAGAAAAAATATGAAGTACAAATAAATTTATCAATTGTCCAAATAATTGTATTTGTCATCTTATATTCCAAGTTTTTGAATAAAGTTTTCATTCGGTATCATAAATGCAAAATGTCTCACAGTCTAGAGAAAATGGAACACTCACAGAGACAGAAAGAAAATCAGATGTTCATCTAAGTTTTGTTTTAAATTGTGGACATTCTCATTTGGCTTAAATCTGACTCAGTGGAAAGATGTTACTAGATAAGAAATGCATTCAGAAATTGAAAGGACTGACTGAAGGCAAGCATTGGGGTAACCTAATTTTCCCAAGTGATGCTGAGTGAAACCTGCTCCCCAATTAAGAATGTGTACAAACTGAGTGATGCATCTTTACTTGTAGGACATGGTCGCTTGCTTCAGAATCTTAGCCATGATATAAACGTGAAGACTGCATCCCTGAACAATTCCACCTAATTGTTACCTCTGGGATGATGGTATGGTGATACATTTTAATGAAGCACACCAATCAAATCTGCTGCATAATACAGTTTGACAGATGGTAACCTAAGTGTTACTGTATGCTAAGTGTTGAACAGTGAGGTGGTACATGCTGATATCAAATTTGATGTCACCAGCATCCTCTCTAACTCACTGTCATTGATTTATAGAACGCCATACATTCACAAGCAAACTTCACAAGTGAATCAAGAATCGGGGAATAATAGTATCAGAATAAATCAAGAATTTAGGAATAACAGGATCAGTGTGTCCTGTTTACACCCCTACTTCTAGTATTCGAAGGTGGGTAGTGAATATGAGTGTGGGTCACCCCAATATTCAAATAGGTCAGAAAGGCCACGAAGCTCAGAGCCAGGTGTCGTGGTCCAGTGTCTGCTTTGGGACTCTGCACGGTCACAACGAGGATGGTGGGGAGAACCACTGAATGAAGGCGCAGCAATCGGCACTGCGTTACGGACAAATGCACGAAATACGGGATTGAGTCACAGCCTTCGAAGTCGGAATTCCTGATTCAATTACATGAAGTAGACCAACGGTAAAAACATAACAAAGTCAGTCCCTAGGAGACAACAGAGATTTACACGAGAGTCTTTAAGTGAGCTAAGCAGGGGTTAACATCAAGGATGTGTTTAAATTTAACTTGCGAATCCTCGCTCCTTATTGTGCTGCCAAGTTTAGTCTATTTGATTGAAGAGATGTGTAGCACTGCTAAGCTTTTGCGGCTGTGTCTAAGCGAGACCAAGAAGCAGAGACCGATGGGGCCTTTGTTCTTTGGTAATTGTTTAGACCTTGGAGTATATTTACCAATGGTGAAAATGTCACGAGAAATGAATATGTATGGTTCAATTTACTATCTTTCAAAACGCATTTTTGTCTATTATTTATCCTGTGGCAGATGCCACAGCACTGACAATAGAGTACAGGATAAAACACAGCTCTTCCCACCACAAACTCATGAGAAGTTGGGGAATGTTCTAGGTTAGTTACATGCCATCTAATAGTATTGCCTTTAAAATGTATTCTAAGTGAAACAAAAAGTGCTGATGTGCTGTGTTATCACTGGAAAATATGTATACATTTTAATGATAATCTCATCATAAAAAGAAAAAAACTTCTTTATAAGATGATGCCTCCTTATCTTAAAAATATTACTTTTTCTATTTTGTTTATCAAATTTTACTATATATATGAATAAATTTGTTCTATTTTGTTAAGATCCTTACACCTTTTATATTGCAGGAAAATTTTGTGAATTTTTTTGTAACTTTGCCTTTGTCATCATTGTTTTCCCCTATTTTTATTCAAAGGGTTTTCCTTTTTTTTTTTTTTTTTTTTTTTTGCAGCACCAGCAGGGATTGAATTCACAACCTTGCACTTGCCAGGCAGGCGCTTAGGCCACTGAGCTAGATCCCCAGTCCACGGTTTTCATTTTTATGAAAAATAATTCAATATACAAAAGAAGAAATAATACATTTGATGTGTAAAGTTTTATAGATTTTAATTTTGCATTTGCAGTGTACTATTCACTGTACA
>RJWT010018021.1:0-19060 GCA_004365215.1 Cuniculus paca
CGTCATTATGTTTTGAAGACCTGTACTGCTTACATTGTTCTGTTCAGATCTGCTTTGCTGTGTTTTACTCTTTTGTTATGCTTTGTTTTGTTTTATTCTCTTTTTTAAAAAAAGAGAGAGGTGCTCAGTAATGAACAAATTTATGAGGAAGTCCTATCCTGGAACAGTATATCTACTTGCTCCCTAGATCTATGTTCTTTCTTGCAGGGAAAGAAAGAGAATTGGGAAAGGGCATCCCTAAGCACACTGCCATAGCAGGTACCTTTAAAGTAGAGCTTTTAGAACTGATGTGGGGTTGAATATAGTAGTATGAGCCAGTAGTTTCAGATACTTGAGTGGCTGAGGCAGGAGGATCACTTCAACCCATGATCCCCAGGACAACTATTTAAATTTTAAAAATTAACATACTACCAGGCACATTGCCATTTATCTTCCTCAAAACGCCAGAGCAAAAAGGGAAAACAAGCTCCTTCTCCTCCCTTATATGGTACACAGGACACCCCCCCCAATCTTGGGAGGTGTAGCACTCAAAAAATTTCCTTGCCCCCCTTTGCACAAGATGAGGATATTTACAAAGTAAGTACTCTGGATCCCTGTCGAGCCTGTCAGTTAAACTTCTAAACTTCTCAGTTGACACACTGTATCAACCATAACAATCCATTCATTGTCAACTTGGCAACTAGACATATTTCTTTAAACTGGTATCCAGATACAAAGGCAGGCTTATTCTTAACATTTTGCAACTTGAACATTATAACACAGCTTAACAATCTTTAAGAACCAGCATTAACAATCCTTAAGAGCCAGTGTATCAACATTATAATACATTAGAATCATAACATTCTGTCCTTGGACTCCCAAAGACTCATATACATCCTTTTATGCAAAAAGCATATAGTCTATATGCAAGAATTGCCAAAGTCCTAACAATTTCAGCATTGCTGAAAAGTTCAAGTCACAAGTCTTCTTCAAGATGTAAGGCAAACTTAGCTGCAAGCTCCTGTACAAATGAAAACAAAGTTAAACACTTCCAACATGCAATGGTACAAGTTAGACATTACCTTTCCAAAAGTTACAAACAGGTGAATACAAAGCATTGGAACCAAACCAAGTCCAAAACCAGCATGGCAAATGTTAAGCCCTGTAGTAGCACATCCAGCATCTGAAGCAATGTGTGGCAAATTGTGAGCTCCAAAGGGCTCTTGTGGCTCCACCCCCAGGGCTCTTCCAGGGGTTTTAGTTGCCATGGTGCCTCTCTTGGGCTGGCTTTGCTCCTTCATTGCAGGTTTCCTTAGATGATCCACATTCCTGGCTTTTCCAAACTTCTGGGGTCTCCACTGCACCTTTGGCTTCACACTCACAGCTTCACACACTGCTTTCTCAGGAGCACACTGCCTGGCCTCCTAGGTCTTTTGAAATTGGAGTGGAAGCCTTTTCAACCTCAAAACTTGTGCATTCTGTGTGCACCTAAAACTAGCACCATGTGAATGATGTCAAGGTCTGCTGCCAGCTGGAGCAGTAGCCAGGCTTTCCTCTCTCTTGACTGTAGGGGGTGAATGTCTGGATCTCTGAACACTCTGAACCTGATTCTGAGGATCAGATTCTCTGTGCTGCTGCCATTCCGGAACCTGGTGTGGCTGCCACCTCCATTCCGGAACATAGTGCTCTGTGGCTTTTTTCTCCAAGCAAAGTCTTTCACTTTTGCAGTTTGGAAGCTGCAAAGGTTCAAGACTTGCTGTTTTTGCACTGCCTTCAGGCCATCTTTTCTATTTCTTTGTTCCTTCTCAGCAATCAAGGTCTCAGCTCTATCTTTGCAGTCCACAACTTTACTGGAGCTTTTTTTCTGGCCAAACTCACAATGTTTTAAATCATCCTGCTGAACTCTTTGCTCTTGATTCACAACATAAATCTGACGAAAAGCCCCTAACAATAGTCATGTCACTGTCTCCACATTAGACTGCCTTGAAATTTCTTTTGCCAGATTAATTAGTCCACTGTCTTTAGCTTTAGTCTCAGGTGAAGTCTCTGGATATGAGCAAAATTGCAGATAAATTTTCTGCCAAGCTATAACACACATGCTGTGGAGTCCAAGAACCAATGCAGTCATTCTTCCCAGTAGAAACCTCCTGAGCCTGATCCTTACCAGCAGGCTTTGTATCAATCTTCTTGTATCCTGAGCTCTGACCAGAATCTCCCATGCAGAATAGCTTAAGCTGTTCCAGCTCTGCTCTTTCAGGTGACATCTCTGAACCCTTCCAAACTCTTCCCACAAGCAATTCCCAAAGGCTCTTGAACCTCATGGTTAGGTACAGTCACACCAACAACCCCACTCCTGGTACTGAATTCTGTCTTTGTTACTTTTTTCTCATTGCTGGGACAAAACACCTGACACCCAAAGTGAAGCAAGGAAAGGTTTATTTAGCTTACAGTTTCAGGAGATTTCAGTCCATAATCAGCTGGCTCCCAGGCAGAGTGGCATGGCACAGGGGCAACATTTCAAGACAGCAGCCATAGCAAAAAGGGAAAACAAACCTCTTCTTCTCCCTTATATTGTACACAGCCCATCCCTCCTCCTTTGGGGGGGTGGAACTCACAAAATCTCCTTGCCCCCCTTTGTACAGGATGAGGATATTTACAAAGTAAGTAAGTACTCTGTTGAGCCTCTCAGTTAAACTTCCAAAGTTCTCAAGTTGATACAATGTATCAATCATAACAGGAACTAAACACACAGCAACTACTGCCCCATTTCTTGGAATCAACTCTGGTCAGAAAGGCAGGCAATAAGCTCCCCTGGAAGCCTCACTCATTCCACAGTCACCTGAAACATTTGCTGGTGGGGAAGACCATGGCCCTCACAGTCTCTGAGTCCAGCCTGGGGAGCTGTCAAGTTACCATACTTTTGCATTGCCCTGAAGAAAAAGCCCAACTCATGCTGTGCCCTCTCCCACCTACAACTCTGATTTGGAGGTCATCTACATACCCCCAGATGGGTGTTCCAGGTCTCAGCACTCAGTCTCACAAGCCAGTTAGTAGCTTTGCCCACACTCCCAATATACTGAGACAACCAAGGCAGTGAGTCTCCAAGTGGCTTGACCTATAGTGGCTCCCCAAAACAGAAACCGAGTAGCTTAGACCACCTCTTACTGCATTAGAACCAACCAGGTGCTTCCCATGCCCAATCTCAGACCTGGAAGCAACAGGTAACTTGCCTCAATTTAGCCATCTAAGGCACCCTGAGAATCACTCAGGTAGCACTGCTCACTCTCACTTGGCTGGAAAAACAACTAGAAAAATCTGCCATGGACATCATGACCCTCAGAGGCTCAGGAAGCAGCAAGGTGACCCCATCTATCCTCTAGTGACCCTAAGAAGCAATTGAGCAACTCAATATAAGAAGTTTGGTTCACTGAGTTGCTGATAAAGAAACAATCATCTCCTCCTCCCCATCTTAAACCCCAGAAAGTAGGACAGAACCCTGCCCTGGGTAAGTTAGTTTGGCAACCCAGAAGACCTACAATGTCAACCATACAGCCTGAATGCACTAGCAGGTGGCTTGTGCAGGTCCACTACTGTGGTTGGATCCTCAGACACTGAAAGGCACTTCCTCTGCCACAAGGCACAAGAGATAAACTCACCTGGATCAAGCAGAGTGACTGTATCCTCATACACCACACTAACCTGACAGGCATCCACATCTATGTCAGGCACCATGCACCCAGAGCTTCCAGAAGATATAATCAGCCTAACAGGTCTGTACACCCATGTGGTGATACACTTCCATAACTCCTGCAGTCCATGCAGCTAGCACCCACAGACTTTGCTGACCTAGATGATAACTGAAGGAATGACACACACACTACATTAAAAGAGCCACCTAGAAACAAAGCAAGATCAGCCTATTCAATCAACATGCCAGGACATCTCATTAGGAGAAAAATTTTCACTGCTAAAACCACCCTCTAAAACTGGTGGAGGCAATTGATCTACAACATACACAGATACCAATCTAGGAACATAGGAATCCTGGAAAACCAAAGTAACCTGATGCCTCAAAAGAAATACAACTCTCTAGGAATATACCCCAGAGGAAAGGAAACTAACAAATTGCCTAAATTCAAAACAATGATTTTTAAGGAAGCCTTTAAGGGACACAAAAGAATATAGTTGATTCAGTTAAATTAGGAAGAAAATTTATAATATGAATGAGCACATGGATCATTAAAAGATCAAATATGAATCCCAGAGCTAAAAAACCTGCATGATTTAGAAATAAGATGGTCCCTCAAGTCTCATGGGTTTGGAGGCAGGGATTTTGAAAGATAATTGGACAATGAGGGCTCTGACTTTATCAGTGGATTGAGCAACTGATGAAATCCTAATCAGACAGCATTATTGAAAGGTGACAGAAACAGAAGCTGGGGCATAGCTGAAGGGAATAGATTATAGGATCACAACACTGGAGACTGTCTCTAGGAATCAGCCCCTTCGTCTCTTACTCTTTTCTTCTCTCTATTCTTTTTGGCTACCGTGAGGTGGGCAATTTTACTCTTCCATGTCTTTCTGCCATGATGTTTTGCCCTACCACAGGCCTACAGCAATGGAACCAGCCAACTGTGTAATAAAATCTCAGAAACCTCAAACCAAAACAAACCTTTCTTCCTTGAAATTGACTCCTCAGGTATTTTGTCACAGTAATGAAAAGCTGACTAAACAGAAATCAATAAATGAAATAAAAATACAGCAGAGAATTCAACAGCAGAACAGATCAGGCAGAAGGAAATTTCTGAAATTGAAAATAGATCATTTCAAACAACCAAGTGAGATCATTAAAAACCTAAATAGAATAAAGGAGGCCTTTGAGATTTATGAGATACTGATAAGTGAGCAAACTCTTGAATTGTGGTATTCCAGATGGAGAAGAAAATGATCAGTGAAATAATTACTGAAAACATTTTAAATCTTAGGAAAGATGTGAGCATCTAGGTCCTAGTAGCTCAAAGTACCCCCTAAGATATTTGACCTCTCCAAAAAAAAAAAAATCCCCAGCAAATATATCAGGGTCAAGATGTGAGAAGTACAAGATTAAGAATGATTCCTAAAAGTATCCAGAGAAAAGATTCACTGTATATAAAAGAATCCTCATTAGCCGAATAATAAACTTCGGAGCAGAATCCTTAAAATGCAAGGAGAATGGATAATATAGTCAAAGTCCTAAAAGAAAAAAAAATATTGACCAACAATATTTACCCAGCAAAGCTGTTTCTCAGAAATGAAATAAAAACGAATTCTTTCCAAGACAGCAAACATAGTAACTCATCCCAACTAGACCAGTCCTGAAGAAAGGCTTATGGGAATCCTAGATGAGAAGCACTGATGACTGTAAATGTGAAAATATGTGAAGATTTAAAATTAGTAGTAAAAACTGTTGCACAAAAGCAAAAAGAGAATCATACTTTTTAAATACAGAAAAGGATTACACCAGGAAGTGAACAATAAGAAAGGAATAGGGGATACACAAAACAACCAGAAAAAAATTACAAAGTGATAGGAATAAGTCTTTAAAATATGAGCAATAACCTTGATTGTCACTACATTACATTCCCAAATTAAAAGATATAAATTGACTAAATACATTAAAGAACATAAGATCCAGTGATATGCTGCCCACCAACTAAAAGAAAATATAAAATGCTCATCTAACAAAAGCCTAATTTAGAGAATTTCAGAGGAACTCAAATGACTTAAAAGAAAAAATATCCAATTAAAAATGGGAAAATGTCTTGAACAGACATTTCTCAAAAGTGGATATATAAATGGCCAAGTATATGAAATATTGTTCAACAGTACAAATCATCAGGAAAGCATAAATCAAAAGCATAATGAGATATCATATTATCCCACTTAGAAAGACAATTATCAGAAATACAAAGATAACATATACTGGAGAGGATGCAGAGGGAGAGGAACTATCATATACTGTCATTGCGAATATAAATTAGTATAATATGGAAGATTATATAAAGTTTTCTTAAACTGAAAGTGAATTACCATATGATTGAGCAGTCACACTAAGTGGTGTATATACAAAGGAATTGAAATCACTATGCCAAAAAGACATGTGCAGTGGCATGTTTATTGCAACATTAGTCACAGTAGCCAAAATTTGGAATCAAATGGTATGTCCATCAATTCGTGAAGGAAGAATGAAAATTTGACATGAATATACAATGGAATATTATTTAGCCATAAAAAGCAAATTTTCTCTCATTTTCAGGAATAGGGATGAAATTGGAGTGAAAAAAGTCAGGCACAGAAAGACAAATACCATATATTTTTGCTTATATGTAGGTGCTAAGATGCTTGTCTCAAAGATGTAGAAAATAGAACAGTAGTTACCAGAGCCTGGGAGAGATGTAGGGGAGGGAAAGATGAGAGAAGGGTTAATCATTACAGGATAGTTGAATAGGAGGATTAAACTCTATATACTGTGGTGGGGAAACTATGATTGACAATATTTACTTTAATATTTCAAAATAGTTGAGAAGATTTTGAATGTTCCTGCCACAAGAAAATTATAAGTATCTGGACTTGATAGCTATGCCTGCTACTCTGATCAAATCATTGTATGCGTCCATCTATTGAAATGACCACTAAACCCCATAAATGTGTGATTATTATGTGTGAATTGCAAATAAATTTTTTTAAAAAATCAAACAAAATAAAATAGAACAAAAAAGAAAAGTGGTGTGTTATGTATTTTTATCACAATAAAGCACGTTTAAAAAATTTTTACAATATAAAGTTTAAAAACAGTGCATTTACTGACTGATGTGAGAAGAAAGGAAGCTAGATTCAGCAACACCAAAGGCAGATGTGGAAAGATAAAATTACATTTTAATGGGTGAGGTCTAAGAGAAAAAAATTGGCAGAGAGGGAAAGGTACAAAAGGGAAGGAAGTGATTTACTGTTCTCTGTCACTCTGGGGTTGAAATTTGCTTCAGCAAATGACTTGTTATTGCTTGGCACTATGAGACCTTTATTAAGCTTCACATTTGGGAATTTAAAGTTCTTTTTTTTTTTTCATTTAAAACTGGGAAGAATATTAGCCTATGAAAAAATGATACCCTCCATATCATCTCTCAAGGACTTTTTATGTCTTTCTAGAAACTGTAGATTTCTGCACTAATTTGCTTTCCTCTCTACAGCCAAACAGACAACTCTAGGAGAGCATTGCTTATAGAATCACAGGTGATTTCCACTCCTTTTTCCAGTGTCAACACTCAGAATACCCAGTTCTAAGCAGGTTGCCATGGTGTATACCTCTCTGTTCCAGGTTACGTTTCAATGTGAGTCTGCTTTATAATTTGTCTCTGAAAATGCCTGTTGACTTGAATGCCAGTTGGATTAAAGGAGAAAAACTTATTTTATGATTTGTACAGCTGTTTCATACCCCAGATTCTTACAAAAGGTACCTTGGTGGCATTTTCGTACCACAAGATTGACAGACTGGGGAAAGCTAAACATTTTCTTTTCTAAAGAACTAGTGGAAAACAGATCTATTTTCAGGATTGGTTTGTCCTTGGTACAGAGTTTGAAACCACCGGGTTGCATCATAGCCATAAAGCAAAGAAATTGTTCCAATGTCTTAATTTCTAGTCAGTGTTTAAGCAGCTGCAAGAAAAAAAGAAAAAGAATCTCTCCTGACATTCCAAGTCACTCCCAGAAAGCCGATTTTGCTGAGAAATTTCACAATGGTAATTTCTTTTTCATATCCAAACATGTCCAGGGTCTAAGGCTCTTTTTCAAAATATCATACAGTGCTCACAGGGTGATTTAGGTACTTGGTAGTAGTCTTTTCTTTGAAGCAATGTGAAAAAAAGTACTAAGGAGTAGGAGGATAGGAACTGTAGGTAGGGTTTCTTGGGGGAAAACACATACGCACATGTTTCTGGAGGAGCTGACATCACCGAGATTTAGCTGTTGGATATCATTTAACCTTCTTTTTCTGTTTTCATGAGTTTTCTGAATTCCTCAGTGGGTTTCATTACCATGTGAAGATCAGCTCTAAAAGTGATGAAGAGGCATCATTTACTCCCCAGAGATGGTTAAAGACTAATGTTGCAGAATTTTGGGATGTGAGCAAGACTCAAGAAACGCAAGTCTCCCATGGATTGGGGGAAATTGGGAAGCATTTCTTTTGATAGTATTTAAACTCCAAACCTAAGGGGAGACATACCATAAAACTACATGTTACAGTGCAAAAATAATCTCCCTTTTCACCAGGAAAAAGAATGTCATGGTTCTAATTGATAACATATTTGCACTTCTTTCCCATAAACAAATCGTCTTATTCCTAAACCTGATGATTGTGCATTATCCTATTTCTTATGGCTTGAGAACTCTACAATTTCTTTTTATAGCTATATAACTGAAGGATTTATTTGTAAATATATAGTTTAAAATGTTTATTTCTTATGATATTCTAAGTTTAGTTTGTTTTATTTTTCTGCTTTCCTTAAAGTTCATAAACTAGTTGGTGATCTAGAATAATCATTTTTATTTCTTTATGATTTAACTTTCCTGTCTGTGTAATAGAAATTGTAAAATGATGAATATAAATCTTTCAATATAGCTTTTTCTTTCTTTCTTTGACTCTTGAAGAGTAGCAAATTCAGATGGATCCAGGATGCAAAGAATAAAAACTTAAATTGGCTTTATTGGACATTGGACTTTCTTGAGACATTGTTGACCTAAGAGAGATTAGAAATTAAGCTGGCAATATAGAACATTAAAACAACGAGAATTTACTGCTGAGAATAAAGAAAAGGTCAGGAAGTGGCTATAAAGTAATGAGACCTACTTTCCATAAACCCTATAAAACCTCATCTCATTACTCTATAGACATAAGTATGTACACAGTACAACCTTTGCAATCTGGCATTTATGAGGAAGTGAGATACCAGTGAATGTCAAGTTATAGTTTATAAAGACTTAGTTTATGTTGTCTCAGGTGGTTTTCTTCTCATACCTCGCTTACCCTCCCCTTAAATTCTTACGCTTAAGGCATGAAAGAGTAGGGATTTAAATAAGTCATCCTTATTTGTTATTTTAAAAAATAATACAGCAGGAATCTGCCTTCCACTTCTCACCAGAATGGTCACCTTGAAAGGCAGTCCTGTTATGTCCTTCAGCATCTACATCAAAGAATTCATTGAAGATAGCCACATTTATCACTCATTAATTTTAGGGCAACAAATTATCAATAAGCATGTACGCATGATTTCTTACCCTCAGATTGTAAATATGACAATCTGAGGGAAAGAAGGAAAAATATGATATCTTCTTAATTATGCCAGAAAATACAGCAATATGCAGCTTCCAAACCTCCATGTCCTCAAGCACTTAAATTTTAATACAAACCCCACATATTAAGAAAGTAGGTAATAAGTATATTTCACCTATTTCTTTGTGCTTTGTGGTCTTTTCTACATTGTGTGGTCTTCTCTTTTCGCATTACCTAATGTCTATGATCCTCTGTCTCTATCCAGTATGCTACTCTCATTCATGAAACAATGGCTCAGAATCAAACTTTATGCTAGAAACTGTGACACACATGCAGCTGAAACACAACTACACCCCCTCAAAAGTCTGATATACTGGCTTGAGGAATTGATTTTCACTTCCTTGTGCCTAGATGTTTGGTTTTATGCCAGTTCTTCAGAACATCTATCCTATAACACGAATTCCAAGCTTTGGGTGTTCAAAGAGGTTCTAGTAATCAAGCTCTAGAGTGTGAACTTTATGTTTGGGGTTTCTATTAGTGACAAGTGATAATGCTGTGAGATTAAAATTAAATATATAGCACAGCATGGTGCTGCATGCCTGTATCTCCAGCACTATTGGAAGTTCAGGCTAGAGGATGAAAAGTTCAAGCCCAGTTTAGAAAATCTAGAGAATTTGGAGAACATGTATCTTAATTGAAGTTTTTATCATCATGATCATACAAAAGTCAGGTGACACCTATTCAATCTCTGTGTGTGTGTGTCTCTCTCTATGGCTAAAGATTAAACCCAGGGTCTCAAGTATACAAAGCATGGTCTAATGCTGAGTTGCATCTTACATCCTTATATTTGTATTTCAATCTATTTAGGAATCATATATATATATATATATATATATCATATATATATGTATATATATATATGTATGCTGCTCTCATACATAGTCACAAGCCCCATCATGCACAATAAAAGAGTAAAAGGATTTTCTCTGACTGTATATTGCCATAGATATTGCTGGGAGATAAAAACAGACAGATATGAATGTTCTACTGCAGAAGCATCCATACACACATCACATATTTTCGCAGAACCAGCCTGATTGGATCTGATGCAAATGTGTGCAATGCATATTTAATCAGAGGGTCTTCCTGAATATAGCTACAGAGAACTGGAAGCTTTTGGTTCATAAACACAGATTTTTTGCCAACAGTCCCAGTAATACTCTCCAAAAGGATCCATATGTTCTAAGAACAGATTTTTTTGGAATTAGTTAATATTTATAATCCACGTGTTCTCATGAAGCTTGTCTTGGTTGCTGGGAAGCCTTGGGATGTTTTTATGACCTTCCAGGTAGAGTGCTGTTGCCTCCCTGTATGCATTCTTCCTTCTGCACCTGCAGAGTGGAGGGGAGGTAGACAGCCCGGTCCTGAGCCGCACCCGGCCTCTGCAGGGTGTGCGCCCTGGGCCTTGGCAGCAGAGGCTCTGGCAAAAACTGTCACATAGGATCCTGTGGTTTTGGCTGTCTACTTTTTTTCCTTTTCCACTTTTTCCCTAGTCCTTTAGTTTTTTGTGTTCCGAGGGTGGCCTCTCACATGAGTCTGTATAAATCATCACAGACCTCTCAGATCAAAAGTGGAAAAGAATCCATGACATCTAATAATAATCATTTCTGGGCTTGCACACCTTTTGTTTTTTGTTCACTTCTGTTTTTAAAAAATATAGGCTCCCAGACTCCTAGCATGCAGTGGACTTACTACAGTTTTTATGTGAGATGTTCTATGGGCTGTTTTCATAGAGAAGCAGACTGGCCACTAGGTTGAGTACTGCCTTCAACTTACATATCCCAGTAACCTTGTAAAAGTGTCTTCGGAGCTTATTTTTCTCATCGTTAAAGTGAGGAAGTGGAAACAGATTGTTTCCAGAGTTTTTATTTTATCATTCTATGTCTCCTCTTGGGAAATGCCTTCATTATTTTGATTTAGCATCCCATTTATTGAATTTAGTCATTATACTTTCCTCTTATTTTTATTTATCTGAGTAAGAAGGTGTCTTTTTTCAAGACTGGGTGGGTTCTTTTAAATCTCTGCAGAGTGATTACAAAAGTGTCTTGAATTGACCGGAATTTATAAATCCCTGGCAGCACAGCACAGATAGTTAAAGAAATAAGAAGCATTATCTCATAGGTTTAGCTAATTTCAAAGTCATGGATGCTTTTTAGATGTGAGGGTTTAATATGGAGACAAGCTGTCAAGTGACAAATTAAAACGGCTCAGGTTACTGCTCTGCCTCATCCTCCAAATATTCATACGTTTCGACCAGAGTGTCTCACAGGACGTTGGGGCCATTGGGAAGACACGCTATGCCTCATGCTTACTTGTCAAAGTAAATGTGATGCATTATATTTACTCATACATAAAAGTGAAGCATAGGAAGTACTCTGCGCAGTTGTAATCACTTGTTGTCCAAATTAAAATCATATGAAAAGCGCTGAGTACAGAAATGTTGATTTTAATCTAATGATATGGTCTCATGAAATTTTCTCACTGAAGAATTAGCAAAGGGACAAATAAAGGTTGTTATAAGTGAAATTAATCAATCAAAATACTTGTTTTGTATTCTTATTAGTACATGTTTACTGTACGTGATGGGTACATTCATCTTAGGGAATAGGTGCATGTACTGAATACATCTTGATTCTATTTTCTTTCCTTTTCCTTCTCTCACTGCATTTTTTTTACTTCATGTTTGTGACATATACTGATTACATTTATTGTAGGTACATATTGCATGTGCATGACACATTTGAAATCTTTTCTAAGACTCTCTCACCTATTCCTCTTCCCCCACCCTTGGTCTTTTGGTCCCCTTTTCATTTGCATAAGATCTATCTCCTTGTATTATTTTTTTATTTTGCTCTTTTTGTGTACTTTGGATTATTCAAATGAGAGAAACAATATGGTATTTAAGCTTCTGTGTCAGATTATTTCACTTAGCATTGTGTTTTCAAGATGCACTTTCCTATGAAAGTCTCGAATTTATCCATATTTATGGTCAAGTAGTATTCCATATATACAGGTACCACATTTTCTTCATCAATTTGTCTGCTGATGGACATACAGGATACTTCAAAGATTTAGCTTATGATTGTTTAGTTTAAGATTATGAATTGTGATGCTATAAACATTGGTATGTTTTTATGGCTGTAGTATGATCTTTAACTCTTAAGGAAGATACCTGTAAGATAAATAGCTGGGTTGAATGGAATTTCTATTCTTAGTTCGTTGAGAAATCGTCATACTGCTTTGAATAATGACTGTGCTAGTTTACACTCCCACCGATAATTTTTTTAATAATCCATACATATTACCGGCTCCTTAATCTCAAATAAAAAAGAAAATCTTCAAGTTTTTTTCAAATTTACAGAATGTATGTTTCCTCATTGAATCTTCATATGGTTTCATTATGCTCTGCTTGTTCTGGTGAGAATAAAATCATAAAAGATTCTCTGGGTAATGAATTCTCGACCTCCAAGTCTACAGTGGATTAAGGCAAATAAAGTACACAGAAATAAAAATATAATTTGGTCTGGTTCCTCTTTTTCTAGTTATTTAATATGCCAATAAGTGTCTGAATAATTATATACAACCTCTTTTTCTAATAACCATGAATATAAATTATAATTTCTAGGGACTGAATGCTTACCAATAGTTTTTCTTTTGAAAATGATAACCCAAACATGTTATTTTTGTAATGAATGGCAAAAATTAAGTTAATGAAGAAATTAAATTGGTCTTTACTTTGAACACTGAATTAAGTAACTCTGCTTATGGTGGAAAAAAATCCAAAAAAATAAATGATAACTGTGTCAAGAACTGGGTCAGACTTAGTAGAGAAACTGCTTCCCTAGAAGAACTGTTGGACTATACTGGGTGACAGCCATGAGAGAAAGTTTTCTTATATAGCAGGTATGGTGGGGATGGGGCATGCTGAGGGACAAGTAGTAGGAATTCTTTGGATGTATTCGAAGTTTACTCTAATCCCTGCTAACGTTCTATGTCTTAGAACTTGACGTGTCTGAACCTGTTAATGAATCTGTAGCCATGATTGGGAAAGGAAATGGGATCTGTAACAATCACACTTTTTACTCATCAGGCCTAGATTGAAGAATTTTCTATTAAGCCCATGTCACTTACGGAGGTATAAATTACCAAATGATTGCTTTCTTACAAATAATGTAAGGGCAAAGACTGTGACACTTTATGAGTTTGTTATTAGAATCCACATCTATTTTATGTTTATGTAAATTTTGTGTTTCTGAATAGCAAAGGCAATGACACAATGGAAAATCTAGGCTAACATCCTGTGGCAACTAGCTTTCAAGTGGCCCTCAAGGTTCCCCATCTCCTGCTATGTCTATATTTATGTGGTCCACTTGCATGATGTTCTTAAAGATTACAGATCTGTGTGGAATATGAAAGAAGGGATGGTATGTCACTTCCAAGATGAGGTTATAAATGACTCTGGCTTTCATTGCTTCTACTCACCACCTTTCCACCCTTCTCTTTCAGCTGTGAAGACGAAACAGTCAGTCACCTGAGCAATACTGCAAAAATCTAAAAGAAAGGATTTTAAAAGTTGCACCATAAAGAATTGATAAATATTTAAAAAGATAGAAATGTTTATCTTTATCTGTATACATGTATTGAAACATCACATATTACTCCTTAAATACGTACAGTATAATTTTATGCTTTTATGTATTAATATAAGAAATATATATCTACATATCTGTTATACATTTTTATTAAATTAAACTCTGGGCTTCTCTAAGATGAGGATCATGAGATTTTTATCATTGTACTCATTTTGTGTCCAGTAGGTATTTTGAAAGATAAGAGCTCAATAAGTTTGTAATGGAATAAATCAATGTATAAGTAAGTAAATGATTTTCACAGTTTGTCCAGGGGTTTTCTCCATCAATTGGTATTCACAAATCACAGGACTGCCCTTAAAAGTATGACTGACATGAAGCCAGAAACAAATCTCTTCCTCTTTGATAAAGGCATCTGCTATCCTTGCATACTTGGCAGCATGGATGGTCCAAGCAAAACAGTCAGCTACGAAAATAGGACATCAGTTCCTTTTTGTTTTATTACTTTCACCTTATATATAAAGTCAGTTGTTATCTAAGAAAACCACATTTCATACCCTTAGAGTTGCCATTCATTGTGCCTTAAGATAGAGGGAAATAGCATGGAAACGAATAACTTTTTCTTAAGTAATTTGTTCTTATAATAGAATTCTACCTCTGTAGCTCAACTCTCTGACTTTCAGTTTCTTCCCCTACAATATTAAATTAATAACTCTCACTTCTTATGTGGTTTGCAGTGGAGACTGTGTGCAGTCTCTTTCTCACTGCTGACATATGGCAATATTAGTGTTGTTGGTGATGAACATCTGTCAGTAGCCACCCATTGGCCTACGGTTCACGTGCATCATCATACTTTGTCCTCTGCACCTCATAGAGAGGTCTTGCTCTAAAGTTCCCTGACTTCACAGAGAGATCACAGGACCAGTCCTAACTCACAGAGCTCCAAGCTGACAGAACTGGGTCACAGCCCAGGTCTCCTAAATCCCAAGTCTGGGCTGTTACCCTACAAGCGCACTTGCCTACATGTCTGTGGCAGTTCTCATCAAGGGGTGCCTATTATCTGCCATTGTCACTCTCAAACAATAAGAATAGATGGAGTGGGTGTAGAGGCTCAAGTAAAGGAGAAAATTATCTACGTATTCAAACTCCAGACTTTTCAGTCATCTTTAATTTACTAAATAAACAGTTAAATAGGAAGATTATGGGTTTTCTCTCCTTAATGAAAGTAGGCAAACTGAAAACAGGTCTATTTCATGTTTTTGTTAGTGTCCTTTTCCTCATGGTGGTTAAAGTTGGGAGAAATTCAGATCATGGGTTAAGCACACTGTAAAATGGGCATAGGAGTTGACATAATGCAGTAAGTTTTTGCTGAAAGAGTGTTGATCAGATTGTTATATACTTTGGCTACTTATACAGAGTCTTGGAGAAAACTACTCCACACAGCCTGGATTCAAAAGTGGTGCCACTTTCCAGAATGCTCTCTAACTTGGAGAAATGGTTTTTGAAAAATCTTATCAAACTCGATGTATAATATAATGATCATTAATTGGTTTAGGGTATATAATTGACTCACACAGATAAAGTAGGATTTAAGAAGTTGTGCTTATAGTTTAGAGTACTAATCATGATCCTTGTGTTTGGTTTGTTTCTGGCCCACTTAAACCATTTCTTCTTTTGTCCACTGTTTTTCTCTTGCGTTCATTCTTGCTCTTCCCATCTGAGCAAGCACATTATCTAGCACTCTTGCTTCTTAAATAGTAGTTATTGAAAACATGTGTTGAAGGCATATGAGTTCAGAAGTTGCTTCCTGATGTATGAAAGAGTGAAAGAACTTGAAAAGTTGTATGAAAAATGGATAATTCATATATTAAAATTTTAAAACATTCTCTGGAAAAATATTCAATTAGAAAGGCTCAAAGTAGATAAATGCATGACAAATTCAAAAGCTCATCATGGCAGGCATTAGCCTTTAAGAACATCTGAAACACAGGTACTATGTCTTTTTTGTGAAATGACAAGAATGGAATAAAAACATAATAAGGGTACATCCAGTCATGGAAAAGAACAGATTTCCTGGACCTCTACTGAAAAGAAGATGCTGTGGTTTTACTGATTATAGAATCACGAACAAGGCAATAAAAACAGGTGTGGCCAGAGGTGTGCCTCCTTCTGTTCAATACTCCTATCCTTGGGCAATGGTAGCATCTCATTGGGGACATATTGATGAGTTACTTTGAAAGAGACAGGTATATCAAGACAACCTGGAAACTGGTATAAGTGTCAAAATTTGAGAGATGGCTGATCTAAATGTTGTAGTCATTTCACATATGATTCAGTCCATCTTTAAATGCTATGTAGTCAAGCCCAGTGGGGAGAGATCTGCAATGTTATTTGAGGTGGTAGTTCAATGTGGAAATCATTAAAAGCAGCAGATGATTCTGGGACATCTTATAAAAGCAAGTGTGCATTTTTCATCTATAGATGGGTTTCACTCTGTATGGCCTAATTTTAGGATTCCAGTTACCCCCATGAACTGTCAATTTCTCCATATTACTGATTACTAACTTTTATAGAAAATATGTCATTTAACAACAGTTAGGCAAATAGTGAATGTAGTACCATAAACCTGGGGCTTGTTCAGTATGGCAATGGAAATATTGTTATTTGGGAGATACAAGGAAACCAAAATTCAACCCTAATATCCCAGGTGTCAGGATCGTTTTCTAGTTAAAGATATTTGGGGATGGGAATGGGAGCTCATTTGTCAAAGATGGATTAATCAATGAGAAGATTATATGTATTCTCAAATGCAATTTCATTCATGATAAGGAAACTGCCTGTCAGTGACGGAGAAGGTGATCAGGCCCAGAAAGATGTCACCTAAGAAGCAAGCTTGGAAGCAAGTGCTTCAGAGAGAAATTTAAGATATTCTATAATGGGAGGAATTTGGTAGTTCCCCAAATCTTACATTACCATTGTAGAAAAAAGTCTTGCTTTATCTCTTTTCAAGCTAATGTGAAGGGTATGTCTTTTACTAGATTGTGGAAACACTGTCTTTTCTAACTGGGATGTATGCAGACACCTGCAAATTGCAATGATTTAACATGAATCTTGCTACATTGTCAGCTGGAGGTGCACTATTTAACCAGGCAGTTTCTGACCTGATAAATGATGCTCTGACACAGAGTAGTGGCTTGTCATCATTAAAAAATGGTCAGAAGTTGTACAAATTTACCCCAAATAAAAATAATATGAAAACACTGCAAAGTCCGAGGCACTCAAGGGAATTTACACTGTGATTGGTACATTTTTCTCTTGAAATTTTGCCTGTGTTTCCAAAAAACAGACCATAATACGTGTGTGACTATAGCAGTTTCAACTGAGTCTTCTCCAAGATGCCCCTCTGTAAGAATGGTGTAATCTCTACCATTTGCACACCTCCAGTTGAGACTTGATTAGATAATTAATAAGAAAATGCCCTACTTTGAACACAATGTATTTGCTGTTTCATTTTCTATGTTATCTCTGAGCCATGGTAAAAACATATCTATTAAGAAGAACCAGAGGGTATTGTAGGGATGGTTATGTGTGTCTGTCTGTCACAACATAGCTGTGAACATCGCAAGTTAAAGACAAAATGTGGAGGGCCACCACATTGTCCTCCCCCAAGTGTGATTGTGCTTGCTTGGGGTGGTGCAGGTGGTATAGAGGTGGCTTCCCTAAATGAGTTTTCAGTTTAATTATGAGTCTGGCCAAGGCTGTGTATGCGTCTTCAAGAAAGCAGGCAGCTGATGATGGACTAATATAGTTTATTATCAATGGCCATGATCGAGATCAGATAGACGAGCTATGATAGCATAGGGCTAAGATAAGAGCTAATATCTCCACTGAGGTCTACGTGACCAGAGAGGAAAATTCCTTCCCAGAGTTGGCTACAAAGCAGGTTACTTGTTAGCCATAGCCTGAATCTGGCTGTTCCTGTTCCTTCAGCAAAAATGCTTTGTCCCCTCTTTTACAAGCCTTGCCCACCTCACCACTCCAGTGCATCCAGTCACAAACCCCTTGCCATTTCCTTCAATGAATAAATACCAGGGTTCTGGGTGCTTCATGGTCTTTTGTTCCCCAAGAACAACTGGTCATCCCCGATCCCTGCCTGCACCCCTATTTCATCTCTTGCTCTGTCTTCCCGTCATAAACTGTAACTCCAGGCAGGAGAGTGGAACCGACTGCAGGGGTCACTGACACAAAGTCAAAACTATAGTCTCTTGGAGCTTAATTCAAGAGAATCTGAGCTAAAGCAGGATTGGAATGAAATAGAGTTCACAGAACATGAGTCCTTCACACAAACTTTATTGAGCACCTAAAAAAATACACAAGAAAAATACACCTAAATAAATCAACCTACGCCAACTCTTCTGTGTCCCTCAGGAGCATATTCAGGATGGTTTAGCAGCTCAAGTAGAATGAAAAATCTTCCAGAGATGAAAAGTTCCTACGTTTTTCCTTCTCTCTTTGCTTCATAAAGGGTCCATACCAGTGCCAAGAGAAAAATTGCCTTAGTGCTGGCTTCTATGTATAAAGATAGGATGGAAGCCTTGTAAATTTCACTGTTCTTCTAGTCTATGATCTTCTGTTACATATTTTAAAAAGTACAATGCAGTGCCAGGGAAATACCAGGAGCTTCAATACTCAAGGGGAGATGGCATTGCTCCCATCCTGTGAGCATTCATCACCTGGAGACAAGCATGGATCTTCAGAACTGTTAGCAAGACATATGCCCATCCTCTCCCCAACACACACGGACTTCCTCTCACTTGTGCCTTGGAACCATAAGGATATACTTCATCATACTCTTTTTTTTCTATTTTCCCAGTCAAGACGCTCAGGTGTCTCAGATCACTGTTCACATCCTAGACATTAATTTCCATCATTTGTGCACCTTCTCTTCCTGAAATCCTTTCTATTTATCCTCGGGAATTTAAACTCAATCATTACTAAAATTTCCTATTATCTCTAAATTCTTCTTTCACTACTCTTTTCATTGTCACATTCTGTGGGGATACTGAGTCACCCTGGAGGACACTTCCATCGCAGTCCCCTCAAGTGAAATCTGATCTTTGTCCTTGGA
>RJWT010018022.1:0-19058 GCA_004365215.1 Cuniculus paca
GGGCCCAGCTATTGATCAGAATCTTAAGAGTGTAATTCATGTGTGATCTCAAAGAAGGAATGAGTCAGTGTGTGATGATGTCTATAAAACCTATTTTCTTTGCCCTGAAGCCAAGGAGCAAGAGAGAGGTGATATAAAGGAGAGAAAATTTAAAAGCAACAATTAAACAATTAAAACAATTAAAAAAGAACAAAATGTCTACCCCTTTATAGTAATAGTTTGGCAACTATTACTGAAATAAGAGTATTTAATGGGGCCAAGGAAGGAGGAGATAGAGAATTAAAACTAAATCTCTCGTCATGGGGACAGATACTGTCTTAGCTCTGTGTCACAGAGTAAAAAGGTAGAGAAGAAAAATCTAGCAGTGGATTAAAGAATAGGCAAGTCCCAGTTTGTCGAGTCCAAAAAGAGGATAACCAGCAGCCACATGGAACGTACTAAAGCTCAGGATTTCAAACACTCTGCCAAATGCCAAATAAATTTTATTAATAGAAACAGCCTGCCTCTAAGCAGTTTCATAAAGCACTACTTTGCTATATAAACTTTGGCTAACTTGTCAGGAAGGAGCCGGCAGGCAGTGCTTTAGAAACAAGATGTTTGGGACTACTATCGCAAATTCGTGGCCACTCTGTTGAGCACAGATTTAATGTTCAGGGTAAATCATTTCATACATTTCATAAAAAGCTGAGTATTTATAATAGGAGATGACAGAGGTCTACTCAGTAAGAATAATTAAAGGTTAGAAGAATGGCAGACTAAAGGATTACGTGGTCTAATGTGCCTCTGTGTTTAATAAAAAGATCACTTTTGCCCTAGATTGTTTTACTCTGTTATTTCTAAGGATTGTGGTAATAGCACTTCTTTGCCTCTGTCAAGCATTAGTGAGAAGTAGTAGAAATGTTTGAATTCAGTTATTTGCCAGCAGGAGATGTGCTGTATCATTAAGCTGTCGTTTCCTCTGATAGGTTATTATCAGCAGGTAATAGGAAATGTGCACCATTACAAATTGTCATATGGTATTTCCTGTTACAGTCGATGAGTTGCGTCTTCCACAGCAGCCCTGTGGGATCGCATGGAGATTGGTGTCATTACGGCTGGGATAAATCACAGCAAACATTTTTAATAGTTAAACAATTATCTATAGTGGCAGGACTGGAAAATTGTTTAGTAATGACTGGCTGATTTTTATGATGAAGAATAATTTCATGTGAATCTTTTTATGTAAATACCTGAAGAGCTCAAAGAAGAACATTCATTTTAAATGAATTCCTGGGAACTTTTGGGGGTTTTGGGGCTCATTTATCTTTAACTGCAAATGCTTGAAGTTCAGCAAACCATCAAAAGAGCTTTCCACATGTATTTTTACAGTTTAATATTATAGATGTATAATAATTTCTATTATATAAAGATATTGTGTAGAAGGAATAGTGAGGCTAAAACTAGCCACTGTTCAAGACTATCTAGTTTTTTTGTTTGTTTGTTTCTATAAACTAGAAATAAATAAAGTGTGACTTAGCCTATGGAGTGAAGAAAATGTTTCTTTATTCTCAAAGAGCTAAATCTCTAAGGTTTTCCCCTTTCTCGTCTTTTTCCTTTCACTTGATTCTTTGTCATTTTTCTTCAGTTACTGCTCTTCCAATGTTCTTCAAAGCTTAGCTCAAAATTTACCCCTGTATAAAAACCTCACCTTGATTGTCCCAGCTTTTCTCTGCCCCTTATTTCTGCTTTACTAGACTTTTCCCTTTCATGGCTAAGTTTTGCAGCATTCTTTGTAAGAATTTGAAAACCCTCTCAAGAGTTTGTCTTCCCAACTAGACCACTGCAAAGCAAGTTATAAAAGTGTTTGTTACTAGTCTTCGACTTGATAAAGAACTTGCATCAGCCTGTCCAATAGGCACATCACTAACACACATTTGGTTTGCCTGACATTTTTCTTATACTAAGATTTTCCTGAAGAAGGGATTACTGCGTGCTTTACTCATTGCACACTGACACTTTGGTAGCACTGAACTAGGCTTTATCGATGTTGATGGCCACTAATTGTGTTGCCAGTGGTGTGGGAGGAAAGATACAGCCTGATTGTGAGGGTTGATGTGACTGTGGTGAAGTGAAATTTTTCACAATGGGAATAAATGCTCATGAAGAGCCAATATTTTTGAGTGCTTGCTGTACAGTAAGGTTTGTTCTATGCTGTTCGTTATGAATGAGCTCAGTTAAACTTCACAATAACCCTATGAGAGGGGTACCATTTCCCCCATCCTACAGATGAAAAACTGAGGCCCTGACAAACTAATTACCCTGCCCTGAATGTTACTGTTAGTTGCTAAGCCATACAACAAATCTAGATCTGTCTGAAATTAAGTTTTGTACTACATCTGGATCAATAGGAAATTTAGCACTGTTGGCAATGTCCTAGCCCCACTATGTCCCAACTTGGTAGCCACTAACTCTATGTGACTTGTCAGTGCTTGAAATTGGCAGGTTCAACTAAAGAAGTGAATATCTAGCTTTCTTTTTACCTTAATTTACTTGTACATTTAAATAGCCTTATGGAGTTAATGCCTCCAGTGTGTGACAGCATTGCTTTGGATACCTTTAAAATATTGCTAACTAGAGGACTAGTAAGAGGCAAGTTTGAAGAGGATCCTTGGAGATAATGAAGTGCACAGCAAAATCAAGATTAAAGGGTTGAGTGCTATGTGAACATGAAACAGAGGAGACTGTAAAAGAGAACAAAATTCTAAGACTGATGACTGTGTCTAAGATCAACTTTCAAACTAAACAAAAATTTTTCTCAAAAATCTTAATGTTTCTGTTCAACACAAATCTTCATACAGACTCTTTTGATTATACAGTATAATAGAAATGGATCAGATCAGAGATTGTTAAAAGTGAGTTTGCCCCAGAATAACAGAATAATATAATCTTGTACCTAACCTGCTGTGTGAATTTTCCTCATTAAGCATTGTGCCGTGTTTTATTAAATTGTCTTGTTGGAACCCAGTGCTATACTTTGGAAAAGTAACAGTATTTTCTTCTTAATTAACAAGAATTTACCTTAAAAAAATCTAAAATAATCTTTATATTTGTCTAAAATATAAAATATTTATGTTTCTATCTTTATATTTGTTTATAAAATAATGTTTATATTTGTCTAAATATAAAATCTGAAATAATGTTTATATATCTCTAATGTTTATATTTGGCTTACTCATTATATCTGTTTATTGAATTTATTCACTATATGAATCTGTAAATTTTTTTAAAAAAATGAGTTTCAGAAGCAGTGAACTCAAAAAAGATTGTTAGTAAGTGGGAGAAAACAATGGAATATAAATAAATACAAAGTAAGTTTATTTTCTTTGAATAATCATTGACTCTCTCGTTTCCCCCATAACAAATGGTACTTAAGGTTTATTTATGCTATTTCGGTGACATTTCTGGAACTCCTACACCATGGCACATGTAGTTTTCCTGTTGAAAAAGTCTCAGATCCTGTAGCATTACCACCGCTTGTAATCACAGTTGCCCTTCCGTACTGTGCGTTCTGTGTTGGGCCTCTACCAATCATGAATGTATTCCACAATTAGGACTATGACAGTTTATTTGTACTGAACAAGGACCAACTTTTTTCTTGACCATATTCCTTAAACAATACAATGTGACAACTGTTTACATTGCCCTCGCATTGTATTAGGTGTTATAAATAATCTAGAGATGACTTAAAGGATGTATATAAGTTATATGCCATTACTACTCCATTTCGTAAGTGACTTGAGCATGAGTGGATTTATGATCCTGGCAGTAAGGTGCCCTGCACATCCTGAAGATTAACTTCATTTTCTAGTTTGGCCTTTCCTCAATGTGTTTTCCAGCTCAGGTTAGACCAATGGGATCAAAAGAACTAAAAGAATGTGCACTACTTTGCTTGCCTTCTGGCATTCCCCCAGACGGTGGAGACTGAGAGGGTGGCTTAGGGTAAGGGGACCAGCTATCTCTTGATTTATCTAGGTCAACCATTGGTGTCTTTGTGGGGGAGGCTTCCAAAATTGTAGTCTCCTTCAGGCCATGTGTATAGTTCTTCCACACGCCTACAGTAGCCTCTACGTTTATCTACTGATTCACTTCTTCCCAACTCAGTTCCTTCCCCTGGTCCTATAGATCACCAAATCTGGTTGCATAGTCCTCTTGTGAAAAGAGCAGTTGTGATTCAGGGGAAGGTCACACAGCTTTGCTGGGTCCAACATTGAAAAACAAAACAGTCTTCATTTCTCCCATTTCTCTTCTAACCTTTGGATACTTAGGTTTAAGGGCCAATCAACTATCCTTGCTGACATGATATCCAATCAGGCTAATAATAGCCTATGTTAGACAGCTGGGGCTGCTATAGCAAAATACAATAGAATGAATGATTTAAGCAATAAGAATTCACTTCCCATATTTCCGGAGACTGGGAAGTCCAGCAAGAAGATGGCAGCTGATTAGGTTTCTGGTGAGGACTCTCTTCCTGCCTTGTGGACGGCTCCTTCTTGTCATGTCCTCCCGTGGCAGGCAAAGAGGGAGGAGAGAAGACAGATGAGGATGGGGGAGGAGGGGAGGAGAGGACAGGGAATCAGGAGCAACAGGCTAGCTCTGTGGTGTCTCTTATAAGAACACTAATTCCATTAGAGGGTCTCACTCTTATGACTTCATCCAAGCCTAATTCTTTTCATGTAGTGTCACAAATCAGATTGCCCTGGAGGTTAGGGTTTATCATTTGAATCTGGCTTGGTGGGGCACAGTTCCAGCCATCAAACAGTTCCTCTTCTAGATTGGTGGGACGGCAGTAGAAATAAGGCTTATTTGTACCTCCGAGTTAGCCTTGGAGTAGATGTCTCGACCCAGCTACGAAACTCTCTTTAGAATTTTCAGCAACCTAATTTTATTTTTTATCTTTAAAACTGATTTTTACTCAAGAATTCCAGGGCCAAAGGAAAGTCACATTCAAAAGTCTCTTAAAATACCATTCCCCCTCACTTCCTTGAATTCTGAGCCTCTGAAAGCAGCCTTCCTTTCTTCTGTCAGTTTCTCATTGAAATTTTTCTAGGTCTTCCACCTTCCTCAGCCCCATGGAATTAATCCCTCACACTCTGGTGCTTCTTGGAGCTTTCTTCATTCTCCTCTGAAAACACTCAGTACATCATTTAGTTGTTTGCAGGTTTTTCTCCACTAATAGGTGAGTTTCTTAAGGGTTAAAAACCAGTTGTTAGAGCACATAACATAAATTCTTATGCACAGTAAGTTCTGGCCAAATATTTTTAAAATAAATAATTCAGGTAGATAGATCCCATGTCACTGGTGTGCAGATGGAATGGTGAAAATTTTTTCGTTTAAAATTATAACAATTTTTACTTACCTCAGTGATGGCCAGAACTAACATTATCTAAGACAAATTATTGCTATTAATATAAATTCATCAATATTATGAGACATTCTGAAATTTGGCTATTTCTTAATTTATTTTCTAAAATGAAGGTTAAGCTATTTTTAAAAAATATAGGAAGTAGAACGTTTTAAGATTTTTTTTACTGTTATAATTTATTGACATACATTAATCACCTTAAAATCACATATACTTTGCAACATGATAGTGTATAATTTTGTGGTACATTGCGAAGTATCTGAATGGAGATTTTGCTGTGTTCTTTTGTGGTAAAAATGAAACATTTTATTAGGGATCAGTACAAAGAATTATAGTTTATGATCACCATGGGTATGAGTTAAAGTTTGGGAAACTGAAGATTTTAGAAAAGGTTCAACCAAAAAATTCAGTCTTGACTTTTGAAGCTCTCTAAACGAGTCTTCCTATCATTTATAGCTTGATCAGGTATATAGTTAGCCAGACATCTGAGGATGACCGGATTATTCAATACCCAGTTTTGATCTTATCCCTGTCTTTGCTGCCTACAGAACCCAGCCTAGCGTAGGACCACTTGGCTCTCTGCAGGATGTCTCACTGTATTCCACGCTGGTGACATCACCCGGAGCCCGAAGCCCATGTCAGCAGATAGCCAGCCTACCAGAGGTCATGTAAGTAATGTTCTAAATTATACCACACCATGTAGACACTTTTACATAGTAGAAGTAAGATGTGGCAAACCAGGAAAAGCTACCAATGCTTAGAATTTTAAGAAAATGAGCATCATGGTTGAAAAACAAAATGCCATTTATCATAGGGTGTGTAAATCGCTTTTCGAGGACAGAGGATATTGCATATAAAAGAGGTGGGTGAATTTTTTTTCCTTAAAAAAGCCAGATGGGAAATATTTTAGGCTTTGCAGTCCAAATGATTTCTGTCACAGCTAGTCAACTCTGCCCTGTCACTGGAAAACAGTGGGTTTATGGTTGGGTATGGGTGGTCCCACTAGAACTTTATTTGAGAAGTAACTGGCAAGTGGGATTTGGCCCATGGGTCATATTTTGCCAGTTCCAGGCACATAAGATGCAATTCTGTATCTCATTTTCTTCTATAACACTAGGCTAATTTTGAAGGTATGGTTTACTTCAAATTGCATAGCAAATTCTGTTCAATTACCAACTTATGAATTAACTTGATGATGTAAGGAAATTAGAGAAGAAATGTAATTTAGATTGCTAATTGTAATTTCTGAAAACTATTTGAGAACAATGTAAGATAAGTTCAATCTCAAGGACTAAACAAAATAAATCCACAGAAATGGAAATCCAAGCCCCTAAATTCTTATTGGTCAGTGCATACCTTTCTTCTTCAGTTTCAGTTTCTAGGTGCTCCCTCAGATAAAATTTTGTGGGCTATATATAGGTCAAGATTAACAGTGCAGAAAATAAGGGGGGTTTACAGAAACTGAAACACTTTACAAGAAGCCTAAAAAAGAAAAGGCAGTTCCCCTCTAAGCTGAGTCATTTTTTTTGTGCCACAAAATAACAAAGGAAATAAAATTAGCAGGAAAAAACGTGAATAACATACCTATCGTCAGTAATTACCCATAAACAAACTTTAACCTTTAACTTCGTTGGCTTCCTTGAAACAACTCTATTTCCTAGAAATTTTAATGAGAATCCCCTAGCTCAGGAAGCAGTCTACTGCCGGTCTTGTGGATCTGTGTACACCAGGACAGCATGAATGCAATGCGGGACAGCGTTTGGATGTGGACTTTTATTGATAGTAACACAGTTCTGAGTTACTTGTGACTCTGAGATAGTGGTGAAAATGAGTAAGCATTATTTCAAAATATTCTATAATGATTCATTTTGGGGGCAAATAAGTTGTGGCAGGGAAGTTTTCTTGAAATGAAATCATCCCTGGAATATGTGAAAAATTTGAACAGGAATCTCCCCTAGTATGTCAGTAGGAGAAGCCGTAAGAAAAGTCACATGTATTTTGTATTTTTCTTTTTGTGAATTCTCTTTGATCCATGGAGTTTTACTTTTGGTCTCCATACTGTCAGCTTCCCCATAGCTGGGACAAAATACCCAACACCCACAGTTTAAAGGAAAAGATGGTTATTTGGGTCATAGCTTCAGTGCATGGTCTACTGGCTCCAAGGCAGGAACCTTATGGCAGGGAAAGCTGCTCCCTTCCTGGCAGCTGGGAAGCAGAACACAGGGAAACAGAACTATCTAGAGACCCGAGGCCCACCTCCTCTGACTGGACTGTACCTCTTGGGCCATGAATGTCACTGGGTGAATCACACGTGCATATAGTGACCTCAGGATTCAATCAGTTCTCCAGGAGTCTCTCTGTCTAGACAGGTTGACAATTAAGATGAACTGGCACAGTGCCCTTGGTCGGATACTGAAACACAGTGGTGTATTGACTGGTTATTTTGTGGTGGACAGTGATGGTTTTCCTGTCTGATGTAAGGGAGGACTGAAATTTAGGCCAGGTAGAACTAGATATCTCAAGGGTCTCGAATTTCCATGGTGAGGACATGTAATCGAGTGTAATTTGTTCTGTACTGACCCTTGCTATTATCTAACAAGGACCCAGAAAGGCACAATTCCTACTGGCTGTTTCCTCCAAAGCAGCTTTTATTTTGGCTTATCAGCTGGGAAGCATTATAATCTCTCTAATGAAGAGACCTTGGCTACGTGGCATTTGGCTAACCAGATCTTGCTTGTAGGGATTTGATCTTTTCTAACTTCCTAGCAATTAAGTGTATTTGAAAAAGCAGAGTTTGGGAATATGATAAAATAATAGGGATCTCATCTGCACGCTCTCACTCAAAAAGCTCCCTTCTTTTATATTTTAGCTACAACTGTATTCAATGGCTTAGGTGGTACTGAGTCACCATTTAAAATTTTACTTGCTTAAAGCTTTTTGCTTGTTTGTTTTTGGAGGCAGGGTCTTTCTACCTGTGCATCCCAAACTGGCCTTGAACTCATTTTGTAGTGTAGGCTGGGCTCAAACTTGTAGTGATACTCCTGCCTCAGCCTCTTGAATTCTGGGACTGTGAACCTGTGCCACCATGCCCAACCTTGATGCTTTTAATAGTATTTCTTACTATCTTTCTGATTATCGAACTAACATGTGTTCATTACAGAAAGTTAAAACAACAGAGAAGTGTAAAATGGTGAAAATATCACTAGTTATGCAATTACTAAGAGGCAAGTTATTACATGATTCTCGTCAGGGTTATTTTACATGATTGATGTAAAAAAATTGCCTTGTAGGTCTGTTTATTTAACAGCAAACTGTGAGATTTCCCTGTGTCACTACATAAGTAAACATACTTTAATGTGTATGTATTAAATCAACTTAAATTTATCATAATCTACCATTAATTTGTCTGATTCTTTGATATTAAATATAGTACCCCTATAAATATATTTTTGAATAAATCTTTGTCCACATATCTGAAAATTAGGGTATTTTTTCCGGAGTATCTTTTATTTTGGCTATTTCATTGAGAATCATAATAGCCTAATAGGAAAATAACTGGAAAATTTCTTAGGAGGGTGTGTTCATCAGGGTTCTCCAGAAAACAGAACCAACATAATACGTAATAATATTATTATTATATAATCATAATTATTATATTATTTTATATGGTCACAAAGGCTTCAGTATCCCACATGGACCATCTGAAAAACTAGTAGCTGCCCATTCTGGGCCAACGATGCAGCCCCAAATCAAGGCCAAAGTCATGAAAGCCCCTGCAGAATGGCTGAGGGAAGCTCGCTCTCCAGGGCTGAAGAACCTGGAGTTTGATGTCCACAGAGGACAGCAGCAGAAAGGGGGAGGGGAGCAAGAGCTGGCTTCCCAGTCCCGCCTGTGTTGCTCTTTCTGGGATCCCAGACTACTAGATGGTGCTAGGTCCCTTCAGAGGATTTTCTTCCATTTTCTGACTAGCACACCAGCTGTCTGTGGAAATGCCCTCACAGGTATACCCAGAAGTACACTTGATGAACTTTCTAGGCATCTTTTCAATTCAGTCAAGCTGGCACTCAAATGAGTCACTGCAGAAAAGAAGAGGTCCAACATTAAAACTATGTTAAAAGTGCTCAATAGATATTCCAGAAAATATACAAACATCGAAAGCTTTCCTCATTTCTATGTGAGTCTTAGAGACAGCGCCTCCTCATCGATACTGACACGGAACAGTCCTTTCTGTTTCCAAGAGGCATAGAGAAGTTTACATCAAATATAAATCTGCTGTTTAAAAGCACATAGAAAACGTGGAGATTGAGGTTGGTGCTGGAGAAACCTACAAACTAGTTCTATGACAAAACTCAGAGACAGTGAAATATTGTAAAATCCAAAATATGCTATTCATAGGTAAAACACTTGAACTTCATAGTATTTGTGCAGGAAACTTTTCTAGGGTCTGCGGAGGAATGGATGAATGGAAGGAACTTGCTGATGTCAGTGACCACAAGCAGTGAGTCCAAGAAGAAAAGAGCCCTGTCCAGAAAGAGAGCGAACTCCAAGTCCTGACAGACAGACTCAGACAGATGCCTGAACTGTGAATTTTTTGCCTGGTGTTTTCCTCCTTATGTGGAAACGTGGACATGTTAATAGCTGTGCGGTGCAGCTCTGACCAATGAAATGGAGAAGTTAGTAGCATGACACTGCCCTTTTCTCTGCCTGGACGTGACTCCTGATAGTACAGATTGTGTACTTCTGTACACTGCACTTAGAAGTGGTTGATGTACAGCACTTTTTTTTTTTTTTTTTTTTTTTTTTTTTGCGGCACCGGGGATTGAACTCACAACCTTGCGCTTGCCAGGCAGGTGCTTAGGCCACTGAGCTAGATCCCCGGCCCCAGTATAGCACTTTTGTACTGGCTTTTTTCTCCTGGCATTTTTCCATTTTACTTCTTCCTGCTTTCCTGGAACTGCGCTTCTTACAAAAATACTTCTGTGTTGAAATAATGATGCCAGTTTTTTCCCCCTTTCAGAGCTTCAAACCCTGCATTCTAAGCTTTCCTTGCCTTTTAAGTTCTGTGTTGACAAGTGTATTGTAATTCTGATGAGTTTTACTTTATAGGTGATTTGTTGCTTTTCTCTGGTAGCCTTTAATATTCTGATCTTGTGTTGGATTTCTGGTATTGTATTGATTATGCGAAATGTAGTATTTTCTTTCTTTCTTTCTTTCTTTCTTTCTTTCTTTCTTTTTTTCTTTCTTTCTTTCTTTCTTTCCTTCTTTCTTTCCTTCCTTTCCTCCTCCTCCTTCACACCCTCCTCCTCCTCCTTCTTTTTTCCTGATCATGGATGTTCAGGGTTCTATTATGTCTCACTCATCTGTGTTAAATTCTTTTTCCACATCTGGAAAGTTTTCTGGTATTACTTCTTTAAACAGTTTTTTTACACCCTTTATGCTGTCTGACATTTCATTAATTCCAATTATACTTCTTTGTCTCATCTAATAGCTGTTGGATCCATTTTTCCTGTACTCTCGCTGTTTGTAAGGTATTTCTCATTAATTGATCATTAACTGCAGCCCTTGACTTTAGATCTTACACTCTGTCTTCACATTGATCACTTCTGCTGCCATACTTCCAATTGTATTTTTAATCTTTTGAATTTTTGTTGAGAATTTTTCTAATGGACTTCTTTTCTATGCTGGGCATTCATGTATTGCATCTTTTTCTTTAGCTCCTTTGGACTGTTACTAGCAACTTCTCTAGACTCGCTGATCATTTGTTTCATTGGGGCCATAATCTGAACAGTTATACCTTCTTTCAACTTGCCAAACACCATATTGAGCTGTTTTCCTTCCACAGATACCCTTCCAGAACTTTCTGTTGTGTGGCTTATGACTTCCAACCCTGAATTGTTTTGGGAGTAGTTGGGAGTTTTGGAGACATTGTATTGTCTTGTCTTTTCATGTTTCTTTTTTTCTGTTTGTTTGGTTTTTGTGGTGGGCTTTGCTGCTCCTCTGACTCAGTGCCTCATTGTTTGGGAGTGAGCGACACTATGATTTGTGACTGCCAAGCTATCCAGATGTTGGCATGCAGAGAAAACCAATTGAGGGCAGCAACTACCTCACATTGGCTGTGGTAGTACAGTGAGCAACAACAGTGGAGTCAAGTATCAACTGCATACTGATGAATCCAAAGAACCACTCAGGAACTCCCCTTAGCCAGAGGAAAGAGGTCTAGGATTTTAGTGAAGACACTTAGGCCACCCAGATAGTAACTGGTAGTAATTCAGACCACTCATTTCCACTGGATGTAGGCAGTGGTGAAAGAGCTCCAGCACACCACTGGATTAATTGCCATCTCCTTCAGGTCTGCACCCTCTGAAGATTACACCCAGCTAATGTGACCTCCCACCACTTACACAAGCCTGGTGATCCTGCTGGGCCAAGCTCAAACCTCTCAGTGATGCCAGGACCATCCTGTCTAGCTCTCACCATTGCAAGCCTGCCTTCCAAGGCCATCTCTCGCTTGGTCTCACCCAGGGGGACACTGCAATTCTGGAGTGAAACTGGCCTCCTGGGTGTTAGTCTTGTCTTCAGTCAGGTCAGCCTTTAGGTTGTCACCTCTGTTCCCGGTGCTGTGGAGAACCCAGGAGAAAAGCTGACTAGGATTTGGTAGTTTGGCCGCTCCCCTCTTACTTCCTGCCTAGGTCACACAGAGTCTGGGCTGGACATGATGGCAGCAGAGGCGGTGTCCCTGTGTCCACAGGGCTCCTGCCTCCCACATGGGTTATGTGGGACTTCCAGAACGTTTTTGTTTTTGTTTTCCTTCTGGGAATTTTTTTCTAGCCCTTGTATTATTTAAAAATGTGTTGCTTAGTTTTCAAGCACCCAAGCATCCTACCCTACATATATTTTTTCTTTACTGATTTCACAACCAGAACTTCAGTCTTTTTAATTTTGTAGTGACTTGAAAAACAATGTGAATTTTGCCACTGTGGAGTATAGATCACCATAGAAATCAAATAAATCAAATTTATTGTTTTTTCAGACCAATGCTATCCTTTTGAGTTTTTCTTTTACAATTTGTTGCATCAACTTTTGAAAGGGATAATTTTAAAATACCGACAATGATGATGAGTTTGCCACTTTTCCTTTCTCTAGTGCTATCAATTTAGTTTATACAATTTAAAGCTAGGATTTTGGAATACTACAGATTTTGGATTATGCTACCCCCTGTTAGATTGACCATTTCATAGTTATGAAATCCTCCTTCCATCTTTTTAGTAAGGCTACTTGATTTAAAATCAATTTTCATACTGGTAGAGCTCCTCTAGCTTATTTCATGTACTGTTTGCATTATATATTGATTAATATTAGTTTATAGTTATTTGTTATATATTACAATCCATCTTTTTAGTGTCTACACTATACATTAGTTTTTATCTAGATATTATAATACACATCCTTTGTATGTCACAGTCTATCTAATGATTTTAAGAAAACATAGTTATGGTGTGATTTAAACTCTTCCAGAGGAATACAAACTTAAATTATTTTCATGAAGTATGAATGTCACTGATATTTAAGATTGATCAAAATATCAGAAAAAGACAACAATGTCCCAGTTTGTTCTGTGAATATCAGTGCAAAAGTCTTTAGTAAATTATTAGCAGAAAGAATCTAGCAGCTCATAAAAGGAGTGATATATTGTGACCAAGTAGGGTTTATTTTGGGAATAAAAGATTATTACATCATTAAAATAATTCATCATATTAATGCATCTAAGGAGAAAATACATTAATCTTTATAGATTCTGAATATTCAGTTTTAAAAACTCAGCAGTCATTCTGGATGTTAAAAAAAAAAAGAGAATTAAGGGTTGAGCGTTTGGTAGCTATGACAAACTGTACACTTGTGTGCACGAGGGTACACACACACACACGCATGCACACAGTCTCAGGCCAAAGACAGAATCATAGTTAAGGGAAAAATGACAGAGACACTTCTGCTGTTTCTGCTGAAAGTTCAAATGAGGTAACGGCACAACTCTCAACTCCCCTAGTGAAGCCAAGCCAGATTGCCTAGCAAGACAGAGGAGAATGAAAATCTGAGCTCCAAAACAAACAGGTGCAAGTAAAACTGTTATGTTTCCATGACTATTTCGAAATTCCCCAAACTCTGTAACTGAAAGTTTCTAAGCATTACCAATTCTGGCATCTGAACTAGGGGGTAAATAAATAAATAAATACATAAATAAATCTAACTCATTAAAAACTTATTTGGTTGGGGAAAAAACAGTTCAAGAAAACTCAAAATGAGAATCATAAATTGGGAAAAAAATTAAAATGAAAAAATGCAATTAAAAAAATCACCAGAAAATTTTTATCTAATATAATAAGACTTTTTAAAAAGAGATAACAAGATGAGGGTGTAGGGGAGAACAAATAGAGCAGTGGGAAAAGCACATGAATGGGCATAGTGTGTAAAAACAAACACAGTTAGCATTTCACTCACATATCTTTGCAAGATATTGGAACCCACATAAAATTGTATTAATTTAATTTTATTTAAGAGGTGAGGATCTGTAAGCATAGATTTCTAAATTTTCTTGTTTTTCATGTGAAATTTTTTCATAAATGTATAAGAACTAAGTTAAATGACTGTCTAACAAACTAGGGTTGATGGAAAATGAAGATGACAGGACAGGAACTAGAGCATACTATTTATGGATAACTTTCATACTTTTTTGTTTTTCAATCATGTGATTATAGTACCTTCATGAAAAAAATATAACTGTGCAAATTCAAAACTTTTTGGATAAGTTTGTAAAATGGCTGATTATGTCACTCTTGGTTACTATAGAAGTTGAGCTCTTTATTCATTTGGCATTTGCATTTTCACACACAAAATTATCTGTTCAAGATTTTAGACTTACAGATTTTTTCATCTTTCACACTGGGTAATCACTTAACATATTAAGGAGCTCCTATACTATAACATATTTATTTCTAAATTTAAAACCTATCTACCTTATATTAACTTTTACAACTTAATGATGTTTAGTTTTTCAAATCAAGTAATCCTCCTTTGCTGAATTTTTTAACATATTAGTTTGTATCATTATCTAGAAATCAGAAAAAGTATTTACTCATATTTTTAGGGATGTCTTTTTTAAAAGGTGAAATTTGTCATATAACAAGAGATAGGATTATAAATTTTCTCTTAAAACAGAAATTGGATAACAGTCCTTTCTTGTTTTCAGATTTATAGTATTTCAGAGTCAGTTATTAATGCTTTAGTATTGATAAGCTAAAGTTATTTTCATTTTGTGGTAAATATTGGCATCCACTATGTCTAGGTTTTCTGTATTCTTTTTCTGTTTGAAATTTGTTTTCACCCAGTGGGATACATAATGGCTAAATCCTGAAAGCAACCTGTGTATCCATCAGTAGATGATTGGATAAAGCAAACGGGGTATCTTCACACAATGGAATACTACTTGGCTATTAAGGACAAATTTGAGACTTTTTTTAGAAAATGAATGCACCTGGAAAGTCTAATATTGAATGAAATGCATCAGACATACCAGCTTAAATACCATATAGTATCTCTCATTTTAGAAAGGCAAAGTACAAACAAAAAGTATATTAAAGGATTTACATAAGGAGACAGGGTAGAGTTTTTGCACATGGGAGGCACCCAGGAGACCAAAGGTAAGGAGAAAGAGGGAGAGGAAGAGAAAATAAGTAGAATAAATATATGCCATGTACAGGAAGCCAATAACCTCAATGACTGTAAACATTAAATATCATAAATGTGAGTAAATAATAATAATAGCAATAATAATGAAAATGGGGAAAGCAGATTTGGAGACAAGGGAGGGAGGTGAGTGGGAAAGGGTTTAAAAAAAAAGAAACAAGCTGTGTGATAAATATTTCCATAGTCCCCAAGATGATTTGCACCACATGTCCTGCAAATATGTCCTAACAAAAAATACATCAAAAAAGGAACAAGTCCATTATCTGTTTTTTAAGGCTTTGTTTATTCAGTTACAGGCAGGAAGGATGGAGGTAAAACAAATACTAAATTGTTGAAACCCTTTGTTTTTTAGTTCTTTTATAATGGTTGATAAGGTGAATGTGTTTATCTTTGTTTTTATGTCCTAATACATACAAAACTTAGAAACTTGCTGAAATGCTTGGGTGGCTAGTCATGTATGCACAGATGTATAAGCATTAATTACACCATCATCATCTATCATTTGTGAGCCTATTTATTTAATCCTCCCTCTTATTTTAATTTTCTGGTATGATAAGTTATTTCAATATTCTTTGGAGGCCAAACCTGATATTAATATTTTTATGGCACATTAACCTTTGTCTACCTGTCACAGTTAGTAAAAAGCACTTTTATTGAACTGTGATGGATACTGAAAAGTGTGCAGGATAAACATCTTCCCTTTATTAATACATATTCATAATTGGGGTCTGTTAGCCACTTTGCTGTCACAGGGACAAAATATCAGACACCTGTAATGGAAAGGAAAAGTTTATGTTGCCTCATGGTTATAGTGGGTCCAGTACATGGTCAGCCAGCACCAAGGCATGCACAGCATGGTGGACAGTCCTTCATCTCATGGCACCCAGGAAGCACAGGCAGAGAAGGAAGGGAGGAACTGAATGTAAGAGTTCACTTTTCCGGGTTATGCCCCCCGGGTTGCACCTGCATCTGTCTCTATCACCTAATAGCACTTCCAGCTGCTGAACTCATCCATGAATGAATCCACTGAGGAGCATAGCATCACCATGATCCTGTCACCTTCCAGACTTTTTTCACAACGTTGCGCTTACTAGGCAAGTGCTTGAGTCACTAAGCTAAATCCTCAGCCCATCACCTTCCAGACTTTTAGAGCACATTTTAGATTTAAGCCATAACATGGAGTTAAACCTCTTTATAATTTTATTAACATGTTAAATGATTGATTTGGTAATAGAAATAATAGTTGGTGCACATATGTTTCATCATATGTGCACATGCTGTGTGGAAGATTCATTCTTTAGAGTGTAGGTGTTTCTGAGAAAAACATACAGAGGCACCCCTGAGGCACAGTTTACCTTCCTGGGTCTGCTGTTATGCTGTCTCTGTCATGAAGGACTCAGTTTCCTTTATTCTACCTGCCCCTGCTGCTCCCATGCAAATCTCTGACAGTGTCCTCACCCGTCTTCCATGTTCCCTGTGGGTTTTGGAATAAACTTCCTGATTTCTTCTGGAAAGAAGGGTTAAATGTGGTAACTCAGTTCTCTGTGCTTGACACATCATCTCCTTTGTGCCTTTGTGACTCTATCACCATTGGCTGCTTTTCGGCGGGATTGTCCTTCAGTTGGTGTAAATCAGGAACTGGGTTGATGTGCAGGACTAAGCCCATCCCAGAATGCACTAGAACTTCTCTTCCATAGTGCAGGCCATCACAATGAACAATACACTCACCTTCCTCAGCTTTTCTGTCTTGGAGCTGCAGTTAAGAAGTTCTGTGACCCACCTTGTCTGAGAGCAGCTCAGTTCTTAGACCCCTTTCGGAAGGAGGCCTATACCCAGGGGGAAGGAAAGCTGCTGGGAGTCTGTTAGCATTAGGGCATTCCACTTTCCTTCCATCGCCTTTCTGCAGTTGTCTCTCCCTTATTTACACCTACCCAATGAAATCTCCATTTTAAAGAATCCAAAAAGAGAGGGGTTCAGAGAGCTTCTGTACCTGTGAACACTCAATCTTGTGCCAGGAGGGTATTTCACCCCAACTCCAGGGAAACAGAAGCTTCTGTGCCCAAGACCCTTCCAGATCTTGTCTTTTGTATCCCTGTATCTGGATGTGTACTTGTATCCTTTAAAATATTCTTTATTTAAAAAAATTCAGATATGTTTCCCTGAGCTCTGTGAGGTTCAATAACCAATCAATGGAGCCTAAAGAGTGGATATGGAAATCTCAACTTGTGGGCAGTTGCTCAGAAGTTTGTTGGTCAGAATACCTGCAATAGGTGTCTCAAGAGGGGCCAGTTTGAAGACTAGGAGTGGGTCCTCAACCTGTAGGATCTGAAACCCTTTGTGGGTAAATTATGCCTGAACTGAATTGGATTAGCAGAAACCAGCTGATATCCACTGCAAAATTGCTTGCATGCTGGTGAGTGTAGCACCCATACATCGGGGGCCACAGAATAGATCTATGTCGTGAGAGTACAGTAGGAAAAACTGAGTGTGAATTTTTTTATTTTTTAATACAGCATGAATACACAGTTTAAAATTAAAGATAATTATATAAATGTTTAAACTGAAAGGGTTTTTGTTTAAAGATTTTATAAAATCATGTCTCGTTTTTTTGTAAGCCTTGTAAAGTTTCTTTCTAAGAATGTCTGAACTTGATATAAAAACAAGTGCAACAAAATTAGTACAAGTTTTTTAAATGTTAGTTTGAGTTTCACCAAATACATTCCAAAAATTCCAAATTTTCAAATCCTGTGGAAATTAATGTAAAATATTACGACTTACCGGGTGCCACAGAGACAAAAGAGTAACATCATTGGTTTATGAGTGTCATGGTAGATGACAGAATGAAACAGGCCATAAGAATTATAACAAACTCAGGGAGGAGCTAAAGATGTCAGAACAGTAAGCAGCAGAGTAAACAATCTCTCTGAGAGAAACAGTTCAGATGCTGGAATATAACATCATGGAGAGGACAAGAAGGAAGGAAGTGGGTCCCCTGAACCAAGGAAGAATCTAAAATATGAATTGAAGCCCACAAAGAGAATAAAAAGAATTTAAACAAAGAAGAAGGTGGTGGCTGGGAGCGCCTCAATCTGGAGCTGGATTCACCCTGCCAGAAGATCTGTTGAGGCTGGAGATGGGCGGTCGCAGTTGCGGTCGACCCTAGAGGTCTCTACGGAGAGGTGTGGGGGTGAAGGAGAGTGGCAGATGCAAACATCTGCACTTGCTGTTGGTGAGTGCTTGGAATTCTACCCCACCCCCACCCCACGGGAGAGAGTGGTCAGCCGGGCTCCATCTTGGAGTTGGGCAGGTTGCTCCCACCCAGGGCCAAGACTGCTAACTCCTGGCATCAGCGCCAGGTTGTGGGCAGACGCGTGGAAGCTGATTGGTTGGAGATGGGCTCCCACGTGCATTTCAGACAATATCACTAAACAGCTTAGATTCACAGGGCCTGACCAGGTCTGCTCCCATGCAAACCCCAGGTGGCTTGGTGCCCAGTTCAGTGCAGAGACACAGGCACCCAACATCAGATATACGTAGCCAGCACTGGCTAGAAAAGACAAACAGCCTAGCTTCAGAGAAGTTGTAGCCAGTGCTGGGGTGTCTGGGACCACACTACTCAGGGGTGGAAGAAATCAAGAATATTCCAAGATGAAGAGGGAGAGGGCAATCTCTGGTGTCCAACCCAAGAAGTGCAATTGCACAAAAGGAAAACATGGCGATCGAGAATTGCACACCTGAAATGTCTGAAGTGATGTCAACTGAAGTGAAGAAACAACTTCAGGAAGCTATAAGAGAAATTAGAACAGAAATTCTATCCCAGGTAAAAGAAGAAATGAAAACCATAATAAAAGAAATACTAAACATCTCTAAAGAAGACACAGATAAAAAAATAGAGGAGCATAGGAAAATGAGGGAA
>RJWT010018023.1:0-19062 GCA_004365215.1 Cuniculus paca
ACCTAATTCCTTCTAAGGAATGTCTGATCCACTAGAAGAAGGAGGGTGAAGAAGTACAGACAAAACAGTGTTTCTTGGTACTATTTTACTACTAGTCTTTGTGATTTCTATAGTAGCATGCTGGCACTGATTGTTTTTGCTAATGGGAATAAAATAATTTATGATCTATTCTTAATTTTCTTCCTATCTAATGAGCCACAGGGAAATGTTCAGTCTTTATGGCCTACTGGTGAGACTCAGTTAAACAGTAAGAAAATGGCTTGAGGCACACGGGATGTTCTCTACAGTCCACACTGTGATAGATCACCAATCAGCTCACTTTATAAGGAAAGGAACACTTGTATAGCTATATCTGTTTCTTTCATATCTATAGACACATGGCTTGATTTAGAGTTTGAATGACTCGATCTCTTATGAGTTATGTGATCTAGAGTAAGGTACATACATTTTTGACCTGGTTATTCTTGTCATAAAAGTAGAAAGCTACTATATTTCAAAATTGGAATAAAGAGGTGGGGCTTAGCTCAGCAGCTCAAGTGCCTGCCTGGGAAGCATGAGATAGTGATTTTGACACCTGATACCACCCCCCCAACAAAAAAAGAAAAAGAAAAAAATTGGAATAGATAGTATGTAAAATTAATAAAATAGGTGTTCAATAAAAGTTAGAAGATTTTGCATTATTGATGAATGGAATGAACATGGAGAAGTAAAAAAATTAAACAATGAATAAATGAAAAAAGAAAAAATAAATAAAAGAAGTGTACAATGAGAAAACAATCACCAAAAATCACAGATGAACATGCAAATCATGTTTTAACAAGTAGATCAAAGATTAACTTCAATGCAACTTAGTTTTTTGGGTGGATTCTTGTATTCTTGTTTATGCATGTGTTTGGCTTCTATATATTACACTACTTCAATTCTTTTCCATTCAAGGAACATATAAATACTTGATATGTAAGCACTGTGGACTCTGACAGGCATTGTAGTACAGATTATAAAATAGAAATTTGGGATAAATGTTACTAAGAATGACTCCAGAAATCTATGATGGGGCAATCAGAAAATGATACTTGTTTTACTATTGTTAGCAGACTCAAGAAAAACTGATCATAGAAATGGATTTCTGAGGGAATTTTTTTAATCACCAACAAATTTCACAATCTTACTAAGATTATCAACAGGTAGGAATCATCATCCAATAGGCCCCTGCCCACTTTCTAAATATGGTGGCCTAGGGTGTTTCCAAATTTAGCTATTGCAAACTGAGCTCCTATAAACATGGTGTGCATGTATCATTATAGTGTGATGTTTTTAATTCTTCTGGAATGATCCCCAAAAGGGAATCACTGAGTCAAATGGAATCTCTAGTTCTAGCTTTTTGAAGGATCTTCAAACTGATTTCCATGCCCATCAATTGAGGAATGGATAAAGAAGATTTTTCAAACACAGTACTACTCAGCCATAAAAAAGTATAATCTTGAGACATTTCTAGGTAAATGGATGCACCTTGAGATCATACACTCAAGTGAAATAAATTGGACACATGTAAATGTCACACTGTTCCTCTGGTGTGAAAAACTGAAATTGTAAACAAGAACTAAAATATATAATAGGTATTGTGAAATAGGAAGAAATTGTTTAAAAGGAAAAGGGACTGGGGTAGGGGGAGGAAAGAGAAAACAAAAAAAAATAAAAATTATAAAATGAAAATAAATCTTTGTAAATGAGGAGAAGAGAGAAATGGGAGAAAATAAATAGAGGAACTAAGATGTACCATGTACAGGTACAAGTTCCCTATGATAAACATGATTATTATATATATCTAAATTGTACCACTGAACTTAATAAAAAATAAATAATGAATATAGTGGTTATAAAGTATTGCCTTAATTTAACCAGTTGACAATTTTTGGTTCCTGAATAAAAGATACTACAGACCTTGGCAATTACAGAATTAAACAAACAACTAAAAATACCATTAAATTACCATTAA
This sequence comes from Cuniculus paca, assembly GCA_004365215.1. Classification (NCBI taxonomy): domain Eukaryota; kingdom Metazoa; phylum Chordata; class Mammalia; order Rodentia; family Cuniculidae; genus Cuniculus; species Cuniculus paca. Next base: position 1,997 of record RJWT010018023.1, read on the forward strand.
ACTCACTTCAAAAAATGGAAATCAATAATTCATAAGGATCTAAAAATGTTTTGCCCAATGGATTCAAGATTTGTTTCAAATTATAACAATCTTATTTTAGTAAAACTCTCCATGGTTTCTCATAAAATCATGTAAGAAAATTAGCACAACAGAAAACTCCAACAATGTTTTAAAAAATAGGTAAGTGATTCCTAGATTCTTTAAAAAGCATTCTCTTTAGGGGAATAAAGCATGATACAGTGAATAGGCATTGGTACAGAACAGATATAACCTCAAATCCTAAATATTCTATTCAGTATGTTTTGAGCCCTTAAATATTTTACTTAAATGTCATCTGTCAAATGAGAAGAAAAGTGCTGTAGGTGGTATTCAGAATGACAATGATTGCATGAAAAGAACTTGATATAGTGTAGATGCTCAAGAAACAGTAGCTGATAAAGACATTGAGTCCAAATTCTAGCTCAGACTCTTCAATCCTATCACTTTGTAACATCCACCAGGACTCATTTAAAAAGCCATCAAGCACATGGTTAACATACCTCCTCAGTGTTCACTTTTCTGACTGTGCCTTATTTTCTACTCTCTGTCAGGCAATATTCATTTTATTTGTTCATCTCTAAGAGACAATGGAGGTAGAGTGATTTCCAATCTTCATGTTCCAGAATAATTTGGTTCAAAAGAGAAATCCTGCTGTGTCATACCTGAGACCAACTCTCACTATTGGACCATAATAGAAAGTGTTGGAAACAGAACACAAAATGATTTTTACAGAATAGAGAAGGCTTATCTCTGTAAGAAATGAGTTTTGTGGTTTTGTCAGACTCCTGGCATGCAGTTGCATTGATGAACACCAAATCCATTGAATCATAGCGTCTACAAATAGAACATCAATTTTTCATTATCCTAACTGGGTACATAGCTTGTTTTTCATTATACTCTGGAGACAATTTTTCCAAACTAAGATACCAACAAACTTTATCAGAAAATAAAAATTGCTATTTGATGTGAAATCCAAACTTTCATGTACTTAGGTGGGGTTTTTTGTGTGTCAGTTTAAAATGTGATATTTTTTACCTTGTTCTTCTTTTCCTTCATTAACAAAGCTTCAAGAAAAACAATTTAAAACAATTTAAGCTTTTTGAACTCCTGTATGAGTTTATTTATCATTCCTTGTGCAAAAACTGTTTCTCAGAGGGTTTTCATGCTTTGTCCCTACCTAGGTGAGTGATTTCCCAGTTTGACATCCTCCTTGTGCATTCATAATATTGTTTTTCTTTGGTTCTTGTTATACAGTTGGAATTATTCCTCCTTGATCTTTATCAAATTCACTTTTGCTGTTTATTTTTCCTTCTTTGTGGCACACTCCTATGACTTGTTTATCTATATTCTGCCTGTATTTCTCTTCTTTTTTCTCTCCTTCTCCATCTTTCCCTCCTCATAATTCTCTCCCTTTGTCACTCTCTTCTCTTTCTTTCTCTCTTCCCCTTTCTCACTCTTCCTGATCCTCCTCCTTTACTCTCTCATTTGACTGCAACACTCACTCTGAATGTGCTTTTTATTAGTCATATAGATAAAATTGAGAGCTACAATTTTGCAACTCCCTCTTTAACTGTAGATCCACATTTCCAAACACCTTCTCATTACTTTCACTTGGATCATTGAGCAGTAATCTGACAAAATTTTTCATGTCTTCCCCAGGCCTTTCATCTGCAAAGGCACATATTATCACAGCTCTCTGAAAAATCCCAATTCCTTTAAGTTCATCATGGCATGGGGTTGGATGGGAGGTGATTTTTTTTACCTGGCTGTATAAACAGTTATTGTCTAGAAAGATTGCAGAAGTCCAGCTCTGTTAGAAGCCATAGTGTAGTGGATGGTAACTGGTGGTCAACTTAAACGCCAGCTGAACTGAATCAGCATGGTGCTGAGCATGGATGGCCCACCTGAGGACGGTTGCCAGCATAAAAAGGAGACCTAGAGAGGAAGAGTAACGCTGTGGGTTCTCCTAAGTGTTGTTGTTTGGAGCTGTTGGTTCTCCTGGAGGAGCTTGTCATGCTGGCTCCCCTGCTATGAACCCGGCTGTTATCATCAGAGGAGCTTAGGACCTTGTTACTAAGAATGGCTGTGGTTCACTTTGGGGGAGCTTTCATCCTTCTTTGAGCATTGCTTCCTGGCTCAAGAGGGGAAGATGTGTGCTTTTAATCTCCAGAAGTTTGTCATGCTGGCTTCCTGATATGGACTCAGTTGTTCTCATTATTGGAGGAGCTCGGGACCTCACTGTCACTGAGGACAGCTGTGGTATTTTTCAGGGGACCCCTGGTCCTTATTTTGAGCATCACTTCTTGATTCCAGTATAGAACCCTCAGCCTGCTGGCACAGATCCTTCACCCTGCTGGCATAAACTTCTAGTTTCCACTGCTGACCTTTGGGCCTTCCCAGTGCAGATCCAAGAAATATACTTGCATGAATCATTGTCGTGGGTTCTAGGTACTCAGCTGAACTCATGCAGGTTATTGCCATGGGATCCAGGCCCTTGGCTAGATTTTCTAGGTCTTTAGTGTTGTGGACAGATTTCCTGCACATTCTTTGCATTTGACTCCTTGAGTGACCATTATAAATGGAAGTATAACTTATGGTTCCTATATGTAATTGTTCTTCTTGCAACCCTGTCTACAACACAGTGTGTAAAGTTGTTAAACTCCAGATACCATGTCCACGAGGATTTCATCCTACTATCTTTAGATCCATTTTCTTTCTCGTTCTTTTTCTACTCCACAGAGGAAAGAGAAAACATCTCAGTGAGAACACAGGGAAAAAGTGGTTTCACAAGCCAAGAAGAGGCCATGAGGAAATCCAATGTGTAAGCACCAGATCATGGACTTCTGCCATCCAGACCTGTGAGAAAGTAAATGTCTGAGGGCTTAAAACATCCAGACAAAAACATTTTTTTATAGGAGGATCCCAACTAGACTAATGCTTGTCAGATAGCATTCAGTAAGCAAGGAGGCCTATTGAATTTAATAGTAGGCATCATTCTTAAACCTCATATTTATTTATTAAATGTTTATTTAATATTACTGTTTTCTAATTCTAACCAGTATATTCCTAGTAGAAAATCTGTAAAAGTATGAGACGAATGATTTTACTATATGTGCTGCCAAAGCAAGCATATGTATGACAGGAATAAAATAGAAAAGATATTAAAATATCAAAGACACAGGAAAAAAAATCACATACAGTTTTGAAACCTTACCAATGTAATGTTTATTCATCTGTGGGGATGTAACTTGTGCAATTGATGGCCTTGCCAAAGAGTGCCAAGCACAAAGAGAGGGAACATTTGCTTTTCAGGGTAGGAACATTTATCCTGCTCTCTATTTCTGAGAGGGACCTCTTTTAGAATGGAACATGGTCAATGCCTTTTACTTACTTCTCCCTGTGGAAAACAGACTCTCTTCTTCCATCTGCCTTTGGCTTTATGGAAGCGTCACCAAGTGAACACCTGAGATTTTCCTTTCCTCTCAGGGGCAGGTCTATCTAATTCAAGGTAAAATAATAGAATTTCCATTTGACCATAAACCTCGATCCAACTTTTTACCAATTTTTTATTTAAAGAAATGAAATTTAGTCTCAATATGTCTAGTTTTGATGTTGCTTCAGTTGGTTCTAAATTCAGACAGAAATTTTTTAAAATGTTGCTTTACAACTGGCCTACCTTAAAGTGACCAGATAAGCTTTTTGTCACACTTTGGTAAATTTCAAAGGCACAGTTTGATTTGTAACAAACATCTGGATTATTGTCATTCATACTTAGTTTCCTTCCATTTTCTCCAGTTGACATCAGCCTGTTCAGAAAGTGTAAAATCGGAAACAATAAACCTAGGAATTGGGATAGGGATTTGCATGAGGCTAGCAGTGATATATTACATTTTAAGAAGACTAGTAAGCGAGAAAAAGATTACCTTTTATCCAAGACCTGAGAAGTGAAAACTTTACTTGCCCTCTACTGAACTATGAGATGAAAAGAAAATGTGATCTTTAACTCAGAAGGGAAATGGAACGACACTCACCTAGACAGAGGTTGGCACCCAGGGCAAAATATAACCTGGGTATCCATGGGTTCATTGGGTAATAAAAAGTGACTTGCTTTTTTATATGGCCAGCTCTGGGTTAGATAGACATCATTCTTCTAAAAAATGAATAAATTAAATTAAAATCTTCAAGTGAATGGGTAATTGTGATTACGACTTAAAAGTCACAAAATATATGGAAGAATAAGGTAATAAAGAACTAATTGTGAGTATGACTTAAAAGTCAAAAAATATATGGAAGAATAAGGTAAAAAAGTACTTTCATCAAGACTTGTGGATATTTTGCTTCTGAAAATGATTTGTAAAGAGAACCACATTTTTATGCTTTTAGTTAATTACCTTTAGAGCACAAGGCATTCCTAAAAGAACATCAAATCATAAAATACAGAATTGTTTTATTTTTATCTAGAGAAAAGCAGTAAAGGAGAAAAATAGAAATGTGGAAAATAGTGGAAATGAAGTAAAAAATGTATTGTCCTTTAGGGAAAATACGAGACTATTTAAAAGAGAAGAAAAAATATTGATATTGTTTTTTGAGATTTGAGGTTGAAAAGTACCTACATGGCATAAGAAAAAGCTCAAAAACAAACAAACAAAGCAGCATATTAAATAATACACATTTTTGAAAATCCTAGGAAGTAGGTGATGTAAAGGCTAAACCAAAATGAGAAAAAGAAAACAAAATAGTCTTTAATTATTAAGGAAATTATTAATAAATAGCTACTGCTAAAATGAATCAGGTTATTAGCAGAATTCTGTATTTCTTATATCTCTAAATATTAGACAACAAAAGAATATTTCAAAATTTTGGGAAAAATAGAAAGTAGCTAAAACCCACCACATTGTCATTCACATTTGAAAATGACAGAAAACAATTTTAAGTAACATGAAAATACTGACATGCAATGGTATAAAACTGTGTTTAAAAGGATCATAAAAGTCAATGTTTTGTTTTAATTGTTAAAGAGACAAACCAAAATTAGACATAATAAAACAAAGAGTTTGCAATTTTAAAGGATTTAGAGGTCTACCCTTGTCTCAAATGTACCCAAGTTTCTTAATAATTGAGGTTATGTGTGTTTTGTTTTGTTTTTCACCCTTGAGAAAAAGCTTGACCCTTTCTGTGCATTTGCCCTTTGGCAATGTCAACAAATGCTTTCCTTAATCAGCAGATTTTGCTCTTGATGTGTTCATGTAATTTCAACCAATTGTTGGTACTGTTTGTTCCCATCATTTAACTGAGACCAAATGTATGGGACACTGTGACAAAGAAATACTGTTAAACAAACCATATTTTATTTCTGCTTTTCTTCCTCACTAAAGCAGGTAGTACTGAGATACATATGGTAATTTTCATAATTGAGGAAGTACAGGAATAATTCCCTATGATTATAAAAGATTGTTTCAAGTAATTTTTTTTTAATCTGAGGAGTAAAAGCCATACAGAGGCTTCGCTCTTTTACTCCGTATTTAGAGTGCCTATATAGTACTCCAGACTTTGAGACTGTGTCTGGGAATAAGATATGATAACTATAGGTGAAACTCTAATCTAATAGGCAATACGGATGAACACATTGGCAATGTTTATGGAATATACACACTGGAAGAAACCATGCATGTTTATAGAGAACCTGTTTCCTATGATCACTCTTGTGTTGTTGTCATTGTTGTTAAAATTATATCTAATGGCATGGGCAGCTATTTCAAAGATAACAAGATATATTATGGCAGCCATTTTGGATTTAGTATTATCTTGTTTTGAAATCCTTTATTGTGTTCATTATTTTGTTTTTGTTAGTTCTATTCTATTCTGTTTGTTTGATTTTTACCGTGTCTGAAGTGATGGACAGTTATTTTGAAAACAAGAAGCATTATGGTAACCATCGTTGATTTCCTATTATCTTGCTTTGAAGTCCTTTATCATTTGCACTGTTTTGTTTTGATTTGAGTTATTCTATTTTATTTTGCTTGGTTCCATTCTCTTTAAATTAAAGATTACAAAAATAAATAAATACAATTAAGTACTAGTATATGGAGATGGGTTCAATGATTGAAAAATAATCCAATGAAAACTTATAAAACTTGAAAGTGTCATCTCTGGGGAATAAAATTAGGAGAGATTTCTGCTTCTTTTCCTTACTCTTCAGTATGTATTGTTCAAAATGTTCAAACTGGAAATCAGAAAATCTGACAAATATGCATATAAATATTGAAGATTAGAAAAAGTCAAATAGTAGGAAATTCAACATTGTTTCCCTCCACCTTTTTGATTTTGAAGTCTTTTTCAAGTTCCAAAGAAGATTATATGTACTTTACAATGGGCAGAATTATTTATTATAATTTAAAGAAGAAAATATGAGAGGAATACTATTAATATTTGATTTTATGTTTTATATATTTAATTGAAGATATGTATGTATGGCTAGTTTTATAGTTTTAATATTTCTACATAAGAATTTTCCAGTTTTTATTTTAACCATTAAAATATGTTTTGGAGTGTTTTATCAAATTGTGGTTATGTCCTTATCTAGCGATTTTTCATTGCTTCAAAAAGCAGTCCCATGAGTAGACTGAGCCTAAATCTTTGTCTGGATCAGAATATTTCTTTTCAATGCAGTCCCAGACCTGGGAACACAGGGATGGGAGGAACAGTAATAATGTATGACCATTTTACATGTCAGACTCTTTGAGTATGGAGGCAAGATCTTCTACAGATTGTCTGTATTATCATGGAAAGAACTTCTCTGACCTCAGTCTTTTACCCATAAAGCAGGGCAATACAACCTCATATCTCAAGTAAGGATTAAATGAGAGGATGCATTTACAGGATTCAATATAGCCCTGGACACAGAATGGATGAAAGCAATTGTCCCTCCCCAGCCCACAGAGATAACTCTGTCTTCTGCAATCTGACTTTTCTATCCCAAATCTTTGCAATTCACTTTTCATCCAGCAATCAGGAATGCCCCTGTATCTCTGCTTTATGTAGTTCTGCCTTTCTATTTGTATTTCTTATGCCTAGCGACATTGCCTGTGCCCCATCTATATTAAAAAGAGCTTATCTTATTTTTCCACTCTATAAATAACAGACTGCTGATAAAAATAATAATGAAAAGTCAGATTGCAGCAGAGTAGAATCAGGGAGAAATAAAGGTAACACTGAGTGAACTTTAACTGGGAAGAAAGAATGCATAGTGGATAATTCTATACCTATGGGTGATAAATGCCATCAAGCAATAAATATGTGAGTCAAAAAAAAAGGTCAGTTTGAATATGAAGTATTGAAAAGAAATCAAGGACTAAAAAAGAACAAATGGGATACAAAAATCCAGGTCCTGGGTTAAAAGCATATTAAAATGATGATGTATGTGGGTTACAAATGAAACTCATAAAGTGCAGAAGTTGGGACAATTGAGTTCATTATGAAAGAATTTCAGACTCAAAAAGATGACAAAGTAATTGAAAGAGCCAATGATACCAGCAAAAAGTGGCGTTGATAAGACATTGATGTTCAAGTTCCGGGGAAACCAGATAGGATTTTAATCACCTAGACAGTGGTATAAACTAAAAAAGTATGCACTGAAAGTCAGTATTTAAAACACATGCAAGCTTATATGAAGATAGTGGCTATGTATAACATTCTGTCTGATGGGCAAGTCATCAGTTTTAAAAAATAAAGATTTTTTATAATAACTCTATCTTTGAGAGATGTCTAGCCTTCGTATGACTTGTGACCCTTTGAGTGATCATTCTAAGTCTTTCTGGTTGACTAGTCCTTTTTCTGAGGGTGAATTCCTAAAACAAATTTCCAATGGATCCTCTACTTCTAATGGTGGCTCTCTGAGGGATATTTTGAAGCTGAACCTGAAAGGTACCATCGTTTTGCTCAACATTTTCTGTGGCTTATTATGCCTACAGAATAGATCACAAGTTCCTGATTGTGTCACCAAGATATCCATCATGTAGCTTCAACTGGTCATTCCAAATGAATTCACAATATTCCCCATAAGAGTTTTGAGGGTGTGTTATCTATGGTCTTTTCCACTGTGTGTAGGAAAATGACACTGCCATTGGTCATGATGAATCCATAATGAAAATGCTAAGCCAATGGCTTTGCATGCAACACATTATAGAGGAGACACACATAACTCATTGGGATTCACTCTACGAAGAAATATTTTAATGTTGTGACAATGATCTTTATCATAAGTTCACTTGTGATGGTTAAACTTCATTGTCAACTCGAGTGATTTGGCAACTGCCTGGAGGATTAATAGAGCATAAATTTGGATACGTCTAGGTGGGTCATGAAGGTACAATTTTGCAACTATTTTGGCTCCTAGCCTCTTCCTCTTTGGTGCTGTTTCCTTCTGCTTCCTGATGTCTATGAACTGAGCAGCTTTCTTCCACCATGTCCTTCTGCCATGATGATCCTACCTTGGAACAAGTTTGTAATGGACTTAATTCTCTGAAACTGTGACCAAATAACGTCTCTTCATTTCAATTACTTGTGTCAGATATTTTGTTCAAGAACAGGAAAGATGACTAATACATGCATGAACACATTTTCCCCCGTGATCCTCACAAATAACTACAAAGGGTAAAAATTGGTTTTCTAATTTTATGGGTTTTATAGAATTATCATCCTCATTATAGAATAGACAAGTTAGGTAGTGTACCAAAATCACATGCAGCCTGTGCCACATTCAGCCATCTTGCAAATCCTATGGTTTAATGATTATGTGTTATTTCTGCTTCTAATTTGTTTATTTTTCAAATATTTTATGCTGTACAAAACTTCTGGTTCTTCTTTAATTTTTAATCTGAAATTTTGATCATTCCTTATGATTTACTTCTTTTAGGTTTATGTTATATTCCATTTGGGAATAATCAATTCAACTTGATAACAGTCTTCTTCTTGGGCTTTGGAGTCAAAAAGTGCTTAATTTCAATCTAAGTTGTGCTACTTTTTGGAACATTTTCCAGTGACTTGGGTAAGTCCTTAAAATTGTCCTCACTTCAGTTTCTAAAGGGAATGGAATCAAGAAGGAAAAGAGATATTTTCTTGGGTGATATTTGAAAGATGTTGAAAGAGTTTGATTAGATAATGAAAATGGTAGTGATTTGTAACATAGGAAGTGCTATACAAATGTCAGGAATGATTATGATATCATTTTACCATCATCATTTTTATGTCACTTAATCCAGCCTCAGGCCAAATCTATCCCTAATCCCTTATTGGTCCTCTGATGCACTTAACTATCACCAAAATACCATCAGGTCTTATAATAATCGTCTTAGGATATTGAAAATTTTTTCTGAAATGCTTCAGTCCTGGCTTGAATTAAAGTTAGGGATTTTCTCACCCAGTGCAAAGGGCAAATCACTATGCCAGGAGTCATATGTGACTGTATTTTTCTTTACCTTTAAGCTTTTCTACCCCTGTAAATTTGTGAAAAGGAAGAATGTCAAGAAGACAAAACAATGACACCCAAAGAGATTTATTTCCAGATCCAATAGAGTCATGGTATAAACCAGAAAGAATACATTTTCACAGATTTATTGCTCTGCCAATTAAAAAGTCATTTAATAAGGTTTCATTATAATTTTCCTTTGTGCAGAAGCCAGAGGAAAAGTTTTAATTTTTTAAAGGCTAACTTTGCTGTATCTAATAAAGAAAGTGGGAAAATCACAGACTTTCCTTCTAAAAGTTTTAAAAGAATCTCCAGACCTCAGTTTTTTTTAAACCCCCAAATTCAACTTATATAATAGGGAAACTTTACTTTTTCATACTATTTTATTTTTGGCCAAATTGAGGGGGGTGTTTGAACAATGAATTTGTAACATAATACTGATGATAGTGACCTTTGTTTTTTTAATGCTTTATCATGCATATGTTTGTGTGTTTCCACAATCACTGGATTGGTACAAATGATATTCTAGAGGATACACACAGATCACCAGGTGAAGAGAGACCTAGGAAGAGGTCTGGCAGAGTCACAAACACAGCACTGCTGTCCAGGTGGAACTGGGATATGCCAGGTGTGTGTAAGTGCTCTTCCTCAACTTCATAATAAACCCTTCCCCTTTACAATTTATGTAGCAGAATTTGAATTTATTTTCTTATTAACCACTGTGAGATAGAAAGCCTCAAACTCATGTTTAGAATGAGTAAACTAAGTCTCAGAGAGCTGAAATGGCATGCTGAAAAATCCAGAATAAAATACTCAAAAACCCGAGGAAATAGTCTAAATATCAGAGATCACAATTAAGCAATGTGATTCTATTATATGGGCAGTCACCTCTTCCAGACAACGATTTCCTTTTGAAAATGCATGATGCTTAGACTGTAAGAATCAGGGAGCTTCTCTTCTATTTCCCAACCAGTGATGTGTCAGGCCATGGAGTGAGCCCAGGGTTTTCTTATTCCAGGGTCTTGCATGGTCCATGAGGTCATATGCATTTCTTTGCTGGAAATCAGGGAAAAGGAGTATAGTGTGCATGAAAACAGTTTGTTTCTGGATGAGAGCATGGTGCTATGACCACAGTGGGATACTGACTGTATTCTACTGCCTTCACTAGATGCCAATGAAGGGGTCATGCATAATGGCAACTGAGTTTTCTTGAGTGCCTGTTGTGAATGCTTTTACCCAAAATGTTCTTAGAACGAGGGCTCACCAGTTGACCTGACGGGCCCTAAAAGAGCTCCTGAAACTGACCTCTGGGTTCAGCACACAGTTAACCCTGAAAAAGAGATCCTGTCTGTGTAGATAAAGACATGAGCATAGTTTGGGGGAGCTGAACCAGAAAGGGAGTTCATGATAGAAGCTGAGGACATGAGAATGAGGCATGACTGTGGAGTCTGAAGCCTCACCCTGGTTGCCAATTTGGGGAATTCTTAGGACTTGGGCAAGTCCCATGTGTCAATCAATCTGCAAGAGTCTTGTCCTTGGAGATGTAATGGGCTTGGTGCTAAGTCTAACAGAAGACATCAGGTTGCCTTCTTTTTTCCCCAGGTACCGGGTATTGAACCCAGTGACATCCTACTAAGCTACATTCCTAGAAATTGTTATTGTTTCTTTTGAGACTGAATTTTTCACTAAGCTGGCTGAGTTGGCCTTGAACTTGCAATTGTACTGCCTGAGCCTTCCAAATAGCCATGATTACAACCCTGCACCACTGACAACCCAGGCTGCCTTTTTATGAATTACTCACTTGTACTGTGCTTGCTTCCTGTTTCATCTTTAGTTTCTGAAAAGGGCTTTTTGCAATCTAGCACCAGCAACAAATAGGCATTATGGAAATGTGCCCTGAACTCTCCTCTCTCCCTTCTTTTAGCCTAACAGGAGGAAGTTTGAGCCCTTCAGTAGCTGGTCTAGTTGTTCCCTATCAAAAGTGTACAGACTTACAGAGTTCAAGACTCTCCCTTCCTCTGTTTCAGTCTCTCACTTCCTCTCTCTTGTTTCCATGTGTAGTGAAAAGCTTGCATGCCAGCATTATACTACTCTCAAAATGACACACTTTATTAGTTTGTATCAATGATTACATATTTTTTCTACAAAAGATTGTATATGCTGTGTTAGATGAATTTCTAAATATTTTACAATAACGTGTTGCCATTAAAAATAGTATTATTTCTCTAACCGACTATCTTGGGATATAGAGTTATGACTTCCAGGAATATTGCCAAATTCTCCCATTATACTTAGTAGATTCACTATGAGGAGTTTTGATTTTCTACATTAATGAATAAATAATTTATTGAAACTGCAATAAATTTCTTGCAATTCAAGGCATTCATCTGGGGACTTTTATAATTTATTCAACCTTTATGAAACTCAAATTCTGCATACTCAGAATGGGGCTGATCCATGTCCTTCAAGGGAATTTTGATGCTCAGAAAGATTAAGGGCCTGTTCTGTGGTTACTTCAGTGTAGATCCTGGGTAGAATAAGAACCCTATCTCAGGACAGTAGACAATTGTAAGCAAAGCCCAAGATACTGCAGTCTAGCTGTGCATGCAGAAGAAAATTTAATGTCTTCTTTTATGCCTCAGTGCTTTTATTCTAACCTTCAAATTTGCAAAGTTTTCACTCATCTAAAATTCATTCAGATTTATTTATCCAATCTTCTGTTGTACTTTATTTTCAGTTAATGACATTGCTGCCAACAGAATATAGTGCTACCTCAGTCCACAAACTTAATTTTTTTTCCACGATTCTTGTTGCAAACTGAATTGGATTAGAACTGAATCAAATATCCCCATGACATCAACATTGAAGCTTACCGTTGAGTTTCATTCAGTTCCCGTCCAATTTGGTTTGCAACCAGAATTATGGAAATGGTTAACTTCATGAACTGAGATTGCTAAATCAAATTGAAAATGGGCCATTTATCAACTTAATCTCTCCGGCTTTGTAAAATGTTTGTATCACACATGCACACGTTGGTATTTGTTTGATGTCCAGACCAAACTAGACAGGGTTATTAGAAGACTTTGGGTAGTATTTCCAGCACAAATCCAAACTTACATATTTTAAAATAACAGGAAAAATTAAGTATAAATGGCACTGAAGTGATATTAAGAACTTCTAAAGACTGGGAGGACCACAAATTGGTTTTGCTCAGGCAACTGGGAGACAGTATAGCAGGAATCTAGGTTTCAATCCTGATTGCTACTCACTGTGTATTCTCTAGTGGGTTGCTTGATTTTTCTGCTCCTCACTTTCCTCATCTAAAGCATAATGCTAATAATGGCAGCTACTAATAAGAGGAGGAGATGATGAAACATTATTATGACCATTATTTATTAGAGAAAACTTTCAAAACAGAAAGTTGAGACTTGAGACAGAGTTTTGAGTCTGGAATCAAATAAAGGTAACTTCCTTTATCAACTTAAATCTGGCTCTTATATTATTCACGGATGATTAATCTCTCTGACCTCAATTTACCCAGTGCAAACTGGAGATGAACACAAGCCAGATCATAGCCACTGCACAGGCTAACGGTGATAACGAAAATCACAACAAGCAAGAAGCATTTTGTTAGATATAAATGATCACCATGGGACAATATTTCTCATGTGATGAGTTACCTGGAGTTCTCTCTAGGGGTGCTGACTGTCCTTATTTCAGGGAATGTTTTTTCAGACACAGGATTTTCGTTGCTAGAACCAAAATTCTTTCCAGGAAAGGGGGACAACTGATCACGTTACTCTTCCCTAAGAAAATCACAGGAGCCAAAAAAAGAAAAAAGAAAAGAAAGAAATTGAAGGACTACCAGTGGAAAGTGTCATGGACTGGATTTCAGTAGAACTACAAGGAAAAGTTGGCTTTCTTCATGCAAATATTCATGACTATGACATGCCAGAATTGGCTATGGGGTGGCTCAGTTAGAGAACCTAGTCAGTGTCTACCCTCACCAGTCTCAGAGTCAAAGGCATGGGGAGTAGCCAGAATCTTGGATTCATATGATGGATTGACAAATTGGCCACACACAGCAAATTCCTTGTGAATCTCTTCTTCACTTTAGATCTCCTTTAATCATATGAAATTTCTTTTTACGTGGCTTACTCGTGACAGTCTCAGGGAAGTTTCTGAAGAATCACTGCTTCCACATGGAAATCTTACCACCAGAGCTTGCAGAGGTGACACCCTAAATACCCTGCTTCTTCTTCAGTCACTAGGACTGCACAACCCTCAGACCCTCCCGCCCTGCCTCCGCCTAGGTTTTCTTGTGTTCATGGAAGCTAAGTTATCTCAACCTGCTGAGTTTGTCTAATTTTTATGCACTTGGTTTCAAGTGAAAACTGAAGTAGTAAAATAGGAATTATGACAAAAATGCAACCATTTCTTTCTTATTTCTCTCTACTTCTATGTTGAATCTTCGGAAGTACAAAGCTACTGTCTTTTCTTAAATTACCAGCTTTAGATACATTCTACTGTGATTGATGCTAGTGCATCTCCTTCAACCTCTTTCCACCTCTCCCACTCCTTTCTCCCAAATTTAGTTTGTCTATTGGTTTTCTTTGTAAACACTTTGTGAATATATTTGCACTGTCATTTTTAATTCATCGAATGTAAATGCACCCCTTGATTTCTCACCTATATGATAAGAATAGTAATGCCTTTTCACTTTCCTTCGGTCCTCTTTTGCTTCCACCTGCCAAATTTTATCATCTTTATTACTCCACTATCAAGACTGGTAACTCTACATCCTACTTTAGAACAATTCCCTTGCTTTGTCTACATGTTGATTCTAAATATTAATGGTAAGTAATTTATACTGTGATAATTCTGGAAATATAATTCAGAATCAGTATATTATGATTTATTTCCTTTCATATTTGGTATTTTCATTACATGCCTTAACATTCCTCAGTCTTCATTTTCCTTAAACTATTAACTTCTAACCTTTGTTCATTGATTAAATCATAGCATCTTCTGTTCCTTTGAGAACTCTCCTTTTTTATTAGAACCTCTCTCCCAAGACTTTCTCTTTCTCTCTTTCTCTCTTTCTCTCTTTCTCTTTCTCTCTTTCTTTCTTTCTTTCTTTCCTTCTTTCCTTCTTTCTTTCTTTTTCTTATTGTTTGCTTGACACAACGTATTGCTAAGTAGTCTAGGCTGGCTTTGAACTCACTATTTTAGCTCAGGCTGTCCTCAAACTCAGCAATCCTCTTGCCTCATCTTCCAGAGTTCTGGGATTACAGGCTTGTAGCCCTAGGCCTGTCCCTCCACTTTTGTCTAGGTTAGACTAATTGCTTGTTCTACAGCAGAAGTTTTAGGATTTTCTTCACTAGTCTACAGAGTTTTATGAACTAATCTTAAATTTCATATTATTTCTTGGTTTTGCTAAAATATATTTATGGGATTTTACCAAAATTTGCTTTAAGAATAGAACTTCTAGAATCTTTCTATGTCTGAAAAATTCTTTATTTTTGTTACTTTCAAAAGCAGTATTTGTTTGGCTATTGAACTTCTGTATCAAATCCACATTTCACAGATACACCGATCTCAGTCTCTAATATCTACTATCTTTTCAGAACTCAGCTGCTTGATCTTCTTAATAACAAACTTACTTACATCCATAAGGTTTTCTGCAGTTTATATTAAAAACACAGTAGGATATTCCCTGCAGGAAAATAGAAAAGCTTTAGAATTCCTCGTTTATTCTCTATGATTATATTAAAAGGTGAATTTTTAAGTGAAAACATCTGCTTATAATTTTTTTCTTGCTTTATGTGCCTTAAGTTTAGAGTGCAGAAGAACACACATGGCAAATACACAAATTTTTGTTTAGAGCTTTAAAAGGAAACTTGGAGAATTCTAAAGATGCAAAACTTTGTATTTACTTATGTATTCTTGTTTAGGAGAAACTAGTGTCATTCTTGTTCCTTTTTAGGTAATTTTTTTAAGTGTAATGTTTGTAAATTTCAAAATGGTGTGCCAAATGATTTTTTTTATAGTTTTTCTTCATAATACTTAGTAATTAATGACTTCTTTAAAATAAAATTCCATGTCATTCAACTCCCACAAAATTTTCTTTCTATTCCTTAAGTAATACCCTTTTCTCTATTATTACAGTTTTTCATTCTAAAAATCCTTTCAGTTATATTTTGGACTTTAGGACTGTTTGTGAGATTTTTTTCCCTCTCATTATGTGTTTCTTCATATTTTACTAGTTTTAGTGTTCCTAATTTTTTTTACTGATTTTTCAATTCTGATATATTTTGTTATGCAATCACCCCAGTTTTCAAATTGTTCATGTAGTCACAACTTTTAATTATTTCCCAGTTTATTAGGTGCAATCATGTTTTAATTTCTTAAGGATATTTACCAGAGATGCTTTTTCAGTTATTTCTTGTTATTTAAATTATTTTTCAATTTCTTAAATCATATTTTTACCTTGATCTTTATGTTATGATTATTTCAATCAACTATTGCTTCATGACAAACAAGCTAAGTCAGATCTGACTGACATAAAACAGCAATTTCTTACTTCTCAAGTTAATGTACATTTATTGAGCTCAATCAATTGAATTACTGGTTGATCACTCTCATCTAGCCAGTTATACACCATGTATCATAGAATTTCCTTGTCTTGAAATCCAACATGGTTTCTTACGCACATGTCTGAGTCCTCTGCTGGATGGCTGGAAGGGCTAGAGGTAGTCAGGGATCTCTCTTTCTCTATGTGGCTACCCTGAGTTCCCACACATAAAGGCAGGGTAAATTCTCAGAGCAGTTGGACTTTCTTTGTGTCAGATGGATCACTCCAAAGTGAATGTGTCAAGGGTGCCAAGTAGAAACATAAAGGATTCTTTGCGACTAACCTTAGCAGTACTAGAATGCTACTGTGAAAGCATTCCATTGGTCAAACAAGTCACTAAGGTGCACTACCACCAAAGAAGAGGTCACTTGGCTGGGTGAACAGGAGCCCACAGGAGGAAAGCTGTTGAAGGAGCTGCTTTTTGGTTATTACCCACCACAAGGCTGTAGTTTCTAATGTCTGTGACCCCAGTGGTCCATCTGTACTTTAGAGTGAGCAAGAGAAAAGCTGACTCTTGAGTCTATGATGGCTGTTACAGCCTGGAAAGCAGGTCTAATTTTCTGAAGGCTGCTTGTCACCGCTAGGTGCAAGGATGGGAGGAATACAGCTTCTGGAGTGCAGTTTGCTCTTTTGTTGCTATTACTTTGCACAGGAAACTCACTCAGTTTTAAGAAAAGACACTGTGATTTTGCTTGTTCTGTTTTTCACCTGATTTGCAAGGATTCTGAGAGTTCCATACCTAGGCTGAGTCTGATAAGTCAGGCAAATCTCTTTCTCTCACATTTCAAGTTAACAGCTCTTTTCACTCTTTTCGCATTACCAATCTTCATACTTCTCATTCCCCAGTCCCAAGCCACCAGAGTGCTCTGTAGTGTTCTAAAATTGGCTCACTTTACACTGTAGCCACTAAGTATATATTGAATTAAA
>RJWT010018024.1:0-19061 GCA_004365215.1 Cuniculus paca
GGTTGGTCTCTTCCTGAAGATGCAGACAGATCTGAAGTCTGGGAGGGGACCCCTATGTGCCACTGACTGCTGCCTGTCTTCTGGTCAGCTGAGAAAAATACCTCTGTCTGCCTCAGTCACTGAGATTTGGTTTTCTGATTTCTGTGTCTTATAAGTGAAGTCAATTCCTAATAAATGGAGGGCTAAGAATAGCATTCCCTTATTTCCACCTTCAGGGCTTTTCCTTTGTAAATAGCTAAGAACTACACTTTGTTAGCCCCGTGTTCATTGTTCAGGAGTTTGGACTAAAGTTTCCTTGTCCTTCATACACTCCTAACGGTAAGATTCAGAATCATATGAAGCAGACAGCCCTGACACACAACTTTGCATTCATAATGGCATCGGCCAATGCCTGGTTAAGCCAGGGTCAGGGCCAGGAACCCCAGAATAGGTGACTAACTTAGACATCTAACACACAGGCAAAGAACACATATAAACAGGTCTTGCTGCTGGGGATTTAGCTCAGTGGCCTAAGCGCCTGCCTGGCAAGCGCAAGGTTGTGAGTTCGATCCCTGGTGCTGCAAAAAAAATAAACAGGTCTTGCTGTCAAGTACTGAGTTTCGGGGTGACTTGTCTACAACATTACAGTAAAATATATTGAACATAACTTCTAGAATGAAGAAATACTAAAAATGCCTACATGACTTAAAGAGTCAAGAGTGATTTTCAATTTTTGGTTTATGTAATCAAGTATAGTTATTTGGGAGAAAATTATCTTCCTCCTCACCACCACCATCACCATCACCATCATCAACATCACCATGACCACCATCACCATCTCCATCATTCACAACATCTTGGTCATCACCCATCCCTCTCACCACCACCACAATCATCATAGTCCCCTGAACTCAGCTGTGTATAAATGCTTACTATTTTTCTGGACTAGCTTTGCTACTTGCATTTGGTTTTCCCCTAGGCAGTTTATGATCATACTAGTCATTTCTATGCATCGATTCCAAAAACTTTGACACCTTGCACCTCCAAAACATAAACAAAATTCCAGATATGACCTTCACGAGTATGATTAATGAGAAGCTCAATGTGTTTCTAAAACTGTCCCACGTCAAGGTGCTTGACAAGGGTGCAGAAGCCTTTGCAAACAGGAGATGGGGGGAAACATGTAGAAGGGAGGTACCCAGCACAGAAAATCCTGCTCTGAGTAGTCAGGGAAACACACTTCTGCTCCAGATTGCAGTCTTAATACTCTGCACTGAGGACCTGTGATGGTCCACTGCTTCCCCCTCACCAATCCTGCTCCCTGCCTCATCCCCACTCTCCAACCTCCTGGATACTGTCCTGTCCAATCTGCTCCAAGATCAGCCATAGCTCTACCTTCCTGAGGAGTGCTTGCTGGCATCTGTCTTTCCTGAGTCCCTTTCCTTCTGGAAAAGGCTTCCATGTACCATTGACATCATCAGTGTTCTGACTGAGGTTTACGAAGATCATCCTTCCTTGAGCTGAGAGAATACTGTAGGTGTGGGAGTTTAACTAGAAGGGAGTAGAGAATCCTGGAGGAGGCACCAATGGTTAAAAAGCTTGTGCAGGGGTCCCAGGGAAACTCAAGGAGAACCAAGTCAAGGATGGGATGCAGGGTACAGGGGCTAGGGATTGGATGAGTTAAATGTCACCCTCAAGGTCCTTAATTGTATGACTTAGTGAAAAGCATTTACTAAAACAAGAGCTTTGTCACTTCTCTGTCCTGCCCCAAAGCACCCAACAACACAGGAAAAACCAAGAGCAGGGCTGCACTAGCCATTCCTGGGTGACTCCCTCACACGGCAAAAGCAAGTCCTGGTGCCAGGCTCTCGGCAGCCACATATGTTAACTCAGGATCTGCCCCAGGCAGTGCCCACCCATATCCCTGCTTTGCAGAGGTGGAAACTGAGGTCCAAATAGGCCTAAAAACTCACCAGAAACTCTATAGCCTTCACAGATAGGTCTGGGACTCAGACTTACTTCAGTCTAGAGTCCCTGCCTTTACCTCCCTGCAGTGGACACATTTACAATCAGGCAATTATTAAACTATGTACTCAGCTGGAAAAAAAAAAGACTAAATACAGTTTTGATAGCATACTTTATTTTAATCTAAGAAAAATGATTAAATTTGAAGTATAGAAATATAAAAGATTATCCAAAACATTTAAAATTGTAACTATTTTTTGGACAACATTGACACGTAGCTGGTTTAGGGCTCCAAAGGCTCAATTTTTACCTTTGCACAGTCTAAATAAGCACAAGGCCTCAAGAAATAGCTTCATGAAGATTCACGGACATCATACGTGTGACGTTGTTGGGAAACTGGAGGCCACGAAGATCTTTTCCAACCAAAAGTTTACGACGAGATGGTCACACAGCTCTTGTGCTGAGTTCTGGGTCTGTCCTCCCGATGTTCTACAGGGCCAGCGAGTGCACAGTAACGTCAGTCCTAGTGCTCAGTGTGAGCATCCTGCTCTCAGAAGCCCATTCTGATGGTCCCCACTGCAGGCAAGTCCTCTTGTCCCTGAAGCAGGAAGCTGTCCTCCTTGTACCAAGTGACACCTCAGGCACAATCTGGGCTGCAGCTGCCTTCTCTAGGGAAACTGCAGTTTATTCAGGGGACAGTTTTCCCTTCCAGTGGGCCAGGGTAGACCACAGCAGGATGGGACAGCCATGTGGGAGGGAGAAGCAGATGGCCAGATGGTGAGCCCACCAGACTAAACCAGTCCTGCCCTCTCAGGCAGGGTGGGACTCAGACTCAAATTTCTGCAGTTGGAGTCCCTTAGGGTGCCAACCCTCAGCAGGGGCCACTCTGGAAATCTAATGGCGTGATTAATGGAGCCCAGGGCCAGACCTAAGAAGCTTGAAATGGACACACAAAGTAGATGAACTGCTCTTTCCTACCAGGGCACTACCTGCCCTGAATGCTGGGAGTTAGTGGTTGCATGGTTCTTGGTGTGAGAGAGATTTCCGAGAAGCCAAACAAAACAAACACAAAATCCCAAGAAACAGGCCAACCTGTGCACAGTAACTGTAGCGCGCTATAAACTGACGTTACAGGGAGTCGGCAGAGCTGGGCAAGCGGACATGAGACATGGCAGGCGGGGGCAGAGGACTGCAGCTGCTCCTTCCAGAAGGAGAAGGTGTCTGCTGTAGATGGCTGTCAGGCAGAAGTGCAGCTCAAAGGCACTCCAAGGCATCTCCACCAGCACAGCTTTCAAAAGTCGGGAGAGGGCACATACATTGTATGTGCTTAATTTTCTGAAGCCTTCCATTTTCACAGATTAAAACAGTCTGTTTAAATATCTCATTTCTACAAAGTGAATTTACATTTAAAGTACAAAGTGCAAATACTATATGTTTTTGGTTTTGGTTTTTAATTGCTCTTTGGTGAGGGAGATTCCCACATGTCTAGGAACTGCCTTGGGTATGTGAGCGGTTCATCCTTGCTTCCTTGGCTGAAAAACAAGACAAAGAGACACCAGATTAGGAAGTGTACACCACCACCTGCGAGGTTTGCAGCCAGCTTCTGGAAAGCAGTATTTAAAAGCACCTAACAAAGGAAAGGGCACCTTAGCTCTAAGGCTTAATGAAAACATTCTTCACACTTTCTCCCTGGAAATAATCAAAATACCAGGAAAACTCATCAATTGAGAAAATCAGTATTTCCTTCAAATACTGTAAATTTACCATCAACTGTTCTGCAGCATCTCCTACCACCTGGAATTCATTACACAAAAATGGTTTTGTAATCTAACTTGTTTCAAATTTGAAAAAGGCACAGTTGATTTTTTAATTCGCTTTTTCATCTTCTCCATGCACTGCTTTACCTAAGAACAAATGCAATGTGCAAACTGTGTTTACTATATTATTGATCTCTTGGTATAATTCAGAACCCTAACTTCCAATTAAAAGCAATTTAAAATGGAAAGAGAAAGCAACATACAATTTTCTAGACTTAGTTTTCCAAGTGTACCAATTACTATACAATAACTTAACCCACTTTCCTGTCTTATTATTCAAAATAATTCAGCTTTAAAATTTAGGCAGTTTTGGGGTTAGCTTTCATTTTCCTTGATGAAGACTGAGGAGGTTTGGAGAGAGATGCTGTAACTCCTACTCTACGTGAAAGTTTTGACTAAAGATGGTTAGATCCTGGCTCAAGATCAGCTTGACCCCTTCTTAACAGGGACCAAGGAGGACAGCTCACCTCTGACTACAGATGAGCCTGTGATGCACATCATGATGGTCCCTGGTGATGGACCATTTTACTTTTCAGGGCACACTCAGGTCCCCAGTTCTGCTGCGACCAGCAAGTTGCAGCCGGTCCTTCAGGGACGGTGGTCTCAGCAACCACTGTGGGTAAGAGGCGCTTGGATCTTCGCCGCTGTGGCTGCTGCTGTACCCGAGCACCTTACGTGAAGCTGCAGAGCCACTCTTGGCTCTCCCTCTGGGAGAAGCTGAGGAGTTTAAAACTGAGTGGAGCACACGTGTGCCCATAATTGCCATTATCTAATGAAAACAACCCTTGGGAAGTCTTTGGTCACAGCTGGTAATTGCTTTCAGGCCAGCTGCGTTTTCAAGTGTAAGTGATTTGCAGTGGGATTTAAAAAGTTAAAACCATAAACATTTGCTGAACAAAGGAAAATGAATCACACATCTTTCCCAAATAAAATGGTTTTAAATTACATCCAAGGTGTATGTGTTGGAGGTCCCCACTTAAAACCCACAACAAAAACAGCGGCTGCCGTAGGGAAAGTCAGCCTGACATCAAACAGGTGCAGACAAAATAAATAACAAATTGACTCCAGGTCACAAAAAAAAAAAAACAGGCTTTTGCCTGGCTCTGAGGGAGGGAAAATGAATTCACTCATGTTTGTCTCTTGGAAAATGTTCTCCATTTAGGCCTCGTAATGGGACGCTGGGGAGAGATACCACAATTGTGTCCTCTAATTGCACGTATAGAGATGTGGACTCGGAAACACAAATATATGTTTATCAACACACAGCTTGAAACAGAAACAGCTGCAGGAGTTGAGCTGCAGTCTTATTCGGAGCACTAGAAGAAGGGGGTGTTCATGTGTCCCCAGAGTGTCTCCTATCCCCCCCACCTTCTTAAGATATGAGAAGTCAGTACAGCCATTTCCACAAAACAAGCAGATTTAGGAATTCTTAAATAATAAAATAGTCAATGAATGAAGCAAAACCTTTACATTAATGGTTCATCAGTTTGGAGACATCAGATGGGATGGGGAAGGGCAATAGTAGGGTCCCCAGCCATCTGGACAGCTTGCCGCTCCCATACCCTCTCCTCTCCTGGGAAGTACTGTTTCCTCCAAATCCATAGCACTCTGAATCTATGCTGCCTTTAAGGAAACCTGCTAATTATCAAAGCTAAAATAGAAATAACTCACCTGTCTATTAGCAGTGCCTTCAGCATTGCCTCTGGGGGCTGGAGGGGAAAAAAGACATTATTACAAATCAAATCCTTTTCTTTTAATGACAGATACACTATGATTTCCGAAAGGGGCCTATGCCACTTGAGGAGGGTGTCACCTACTGCGGACTTGCGCACATTAAATATGCATATACATCTCTGTATCTATCTAACACTTAGGAGTAGTGGATTATGAAGGTCATTGTGCAAGCATTTTCAAGCAATACAAAAACTCTAGTTCATTTCAGAAGACTGTTTCATTTTGTCCGGAGTCCGAGGGTAAATCCACTAACCAGGGAAGGATCTTCTGGAACCTTCCACAGGCTTCCAAAGAAAATGGATTCTGTTCTGCAACAGAAGCCTTGAGTCACACGCCAACACAGACACTTTTACATTAAAATTAGGAATAACTAACATGTTTGATTCTGAGTGGTTTTTCTCAAATTTTCCAGCAAAACTGAAGCTGAGGGAGATGCACTGTTTGTTCTGTGGGAGTGCCTAGGGCCTCTGCTGCTTCCTGGTCACATGGCCTTTGCTCTGCACTTTTCCTCACTCACCTGATGGCTAGCTTCCCTTTCTTGTGGATTCCAGAACACTCCCCATGCTTCTGGTTTCCTCCGACCTGTGGGCAGCCACCTTCCTCCCTGACCTTTGGAGGCTCAGGCCTCACTCCCTCCTCTCGACACCCCAAGCTCTCAGCAGGAGCTCTTCCTGATGTCTCCAAGTACACATGCCACAGGGCATGGCTGAGACCAGATCCTCGGCTTCAGCAGCAGTGTCTGTGTTTGATTTCTTCCTAGTCAGTTTCAAGTGGACAGGACAAACTGGCTGCTACCACTGATTGATCAATTGAAATTTTACTAGAGACTGAACCTAGAGCTTTGCACTGAGCTACATCCCTAACCCTTTTAAAATTTTATTTTATTCATTCAATATTTTTGAGACAGGGTTTCCCTTGGTTGCCCAGGCTGAGCTCATACTTGTGATCCTCCTGACTCAGCCTCCTAGAGTGCTGGGATTACAACATTTGCCACCATGCGGCCTCTCTGCTTTCCCCCTGAAGACTTCCATCTCTCCTTTTCCATTTCTAGGACAGGGTTGCTGGCTATGAACTGCTCAGATCAAACTCCTGGCATCACCGGCACTGCTGTGTCTCCCACCCCACCCCCCATCACCACCAGCACATACACTGGCACACCCGTCCCCACACTACTGTACAAATTGCCCCCACTCACCTTGACCCTGCAGAACCCTCCCCATCACCCTCCTGCAGCCCTTCCTGTCTAGACTGTGTCCACAGCACCCAGGGACCCCTTCAAAGCACATCTGCACAAGTCCTTCCTACCAAGCCTGCCGTGGCCTCTCGTCCAAGGCTTTGGCCAAGGTCTTTGGATCCTGTCTACTTGGATGCCTTCCTCAGGCTTGCTGGGCACCTACTCACTGCCCACCCACATGTGCCCACCCCTTCCAGTTCATCTGCACTTGCTCACGCTGACCAGAATGTCCCTGTGCATCCCCTTGCCCCCTTCCTCAGCACCCCATCACCCTGGGCACTGGTCTGTGTCTTGTTTATCTCATGTCTTCCTTCCACACTGGACAGTGAGCCCCAGAGACCCCAGGATGCATCTGTTTTCCTGTCACTTCAATGGTGTCCAAATCATGGGCAGATGCTGGAAGAGAGCACTTGTCATCCCACTTCTTCCACTGGCTGTTGATGCCTTGTTATGCACTAAAAATCTACTGAGTAAAACCCGTAATTTTTCTGTTTTAAACTGTATCTTCTTCCAGTTTCTCTTTCTATTTGAACAGGTAGAAACAATGTGAAATCTAAATGTATTCAGCAAGCTGCAAAATTATTAAACAATAGCTTTTTTTCACATAGATTTTAATGATATAAGTGTCAGGATACTTTGAGAAGGAAAATGAGGCCAAAGATTCAAATTCAAATACTCCCAGAGTGATACTTTAAATGTATTCTAAATCAATTTGTCCACTCAGCAACAGCTGGTTTTCTGTTGCTTTCTTGTCACCGTTAATCTCTCTAGTAATTAAAAGTAGTAGTA
This sequence comes from Cuniculus paca, assembly GCA_004365215.1. Taxonomy (NCBI): domain Eukaryota; kingdom Metazoa; phylum Chordata; class Mammalia; order Rodentia; family Cuniculidae; genus Cuniculus; species Cuniculus paca. The sequence goes on from RJWT010018024.1 coordinate 7,519, forward strand.
GATTAAAGGTAAGTTACAGCAAGAAAAAGTTCACATTCTTAAGTGTTAGAAAAAACTCTGGTCAGAAATGAATGGTTCCTAATTGCACAGGCTCCGCAGGGTGGCTATCTTGGAGAACCAGGAAACTGTGTTGTAATCCTTTCTGAATATTTTTTCTGCATTTTTCCTCAATTGAACCTTTCTTGGTTTTGTAATTTCTTATCACTTTCAGATAGTTATTTCTTCCGCATTGATATCATAAATATCAGAATTTAAATCTAATTTTGAAATAGGTCTCAGTTATAGTAATTTAAAAGCAAATGTAATGCTAAATCAGTGTGATTAATTTAGAAATCATATGTATTGTGATCCCATTCTACAAAGTTATAGTGCATGTACAGGTAGATATATGTGTAGAAATAATTTTTGAAACAGAATAAATGGCTACATGTTGTATATGCTCTTCACTCGATTTCTCAGTTTTTAGAATAAAATATGCATCTTTGGATAATTAGCAAAAATACAGAAAAAAAAGAAATTGATAATAATTTGGATACTTTGTACGTCAAAACTTACCTATTTCTGAATATTTAGGTTTTACTGACTTCCAATTATTTCAAGTTATACAGGGTAGGGAAAAATAACTTATCATAAAATTGAGAAATAAAAATGTAGGAAAAAAGTCTAAAAAATCTTACAAAGGAAATGAAAATGTTGAAATATCAACTTAACATGTATCCAGATCCCCACTGCTCCCTTGTCTAACCAAATTTCCAATTTTTCCAAATAATAGCTTATTTGGGTTGAGAGAGGAACGAGAGGATCAGATTTTTCTTTTTTGGTTACACATAAGACAATAAAGTGCAGACACATTTGTTTAGTGATGGGGGCCTGAAGGGAAAACTCAGCAGTCTACAATAGCTTAAACTCTCCCACTCCTTGACAGAGTTGTCAGGAGAGAAGGTCTGTGTCAATGCATGCTCGCCTCTTCCCTGTGCCGGGGCACACAGTCCCCACAGCCATCAGCTCTGTCACACATGGCCAGGATGGCACGAAGACACCCCAGGCGAACTTCATGGAGAGGTTCCATCTTTTGAGAACCAACTTCTTACAGGGAGACTGGCAAGAAATGCTTCACGGCCAAGGATTTCAGCCCCAATCTAATTTGTTTGTATAATGTCGAGTGACTGTCACAGCAAATCTGAGGGACAGGGATGCTAATGGGGCCAATGTCAATGAATTATTGGACCTCACAGGACCCACAACCCAGCTCAGCTCAGAAATGCTCACTTCTCAGGGGAAGCTTTTCACACACAAGAGGGCACAGAGAACACACTGCAGCTGTGCTCTGGACACAGGCTCAGGACACGTGTGCTGGACACAGGCCTGGCCTCCATAGCTTTACCCAGGAAGCTGATCACAGAATCAGAGCTGCACGTCAGCAGTGTGAGGTATCTGACAGTGTCTTGGTCTCTGGACTCTACTACCCTAGGATTTTCTCTGCTCCTGGAGCCACTGGCTAGTTAGGCCAGGCTCACACAGGTCAATAGTCAACTTCTAATAGTCAAAGCCACCGGCATAGCTGGTCTGGATAATGCAATTATTTACTGATGATGACTAGCTGGAGTCCATGACAAGGTTGGCGACTTATTTCTAACAGTTACCAGAATCAGAAGCAAAACACATTGGAAAGTTGACCACTGGAAATACAGCACCCAGAGGCCCAGCTTCAGAGCCACACTTGGCTCCTGCCCTTTCAACTCCCTGTGCTCCTGACCAAGTGCTACGGTGTGTGTCTCGATGTCCCCCCAAAGCCTCATGCAGTCATAGGGCTTTTTAAGAGGTGGCTGAATCTGGAGTGTGTGATTGATTTGTAGTGCAATGCTGGAGTTAAGGGTGTGAGTGCTACGCCTGCCCTAGGGTGGGTAGCCTGCATACACTATAAGGGTCAGAAAGAAGCTTGTCCCCTCTCTCTGTCTTTTGTTGCTTTTACTGTCTTCTAGCACCATGAACTGTTGCCCCTCTGCCATGTGCCACCCTGCCTTGAAGCCAGCTGATTATGAACTGAAACCTCCACAAACTGTGAGTTAAATAAACCTTTCCTCCTTTAACTTTGGGTGATAAGTATTTTGTCCCAGCACTAAGAAAAGTAAATAAGACACCAGGTATCAGTCCCTGATGGCCTACTCTTAATCCTAAGGGCCACCTGTAACTGAAGGCCAGCAATCAAAGGATAGGTCTCATTTCTCCTGCACCCTCAGATGTAAGGCATCTCTGAAACCTGGGAAGAAAACCACAAAGACACCAAGAACAGAAGGCACACAGTTAGGAAGAGAGGAGCTTACTGTGGCGCTTCCTGGTGCTGGCGGAGCCCTCCTCCTGTGCCACGCCCAGGCAGCCCATCAGCTCACGCACAGACAGGGAGTGGTCGCTGTTGGCGTCGCAGTACTCCACAAACTTCTTCACGCATTTTTTGGGCTTGGATTTCTTCCGGAGGAATCTCTTGAAGGGCTTGATTTCTTTCTTGCCAATGTCTCCACTGCCATTTTTGTCAAGCAGTCTGAAGTACCAGTGTACCACTCTCTCCTCCAGGGTGTGGCTGGGGTCTGGTTCTGAGAGCCTAGAAAAGCAGGACCAGGTCAGGACCTAGCAAAGCTGCAGCTGCCTCCTTCAGAGCCCATCCTCCTGCCCAGTGTCCTCACAGCCGACACTAACACCTAGCTAAAGAAGTGGCTGAGCAGAAGGTTTTCCTGTGGGTCTCAGGATCACAAATGCTGCTGTGAGTGTGTGCACAATGGTTGAGTCTTGGCCATCTTCTTAAGGACAAAAGCCCCCATCCTGAATGCCATGCACCTGTCACCCAGAGCCAAGGGTTTCTGCCTCTACACATAACCACTTCCTCATGGGTGTGTGGTATACTCATAAAGATACATATATGAAAAGATGCAAATGGAAAAATATCTGAAGGTATAACTAGACAGTTTCTCTTAGATTGCAAATAAAGTTTGACAGTTTAAGAAATGAGTAAGTAAAATCTGCCTAGAATAGCTGGCTTTGGATCAGACACTGAAGTTGGACCAACCAGTACAACTTCGCCTTTTCTCGCTGGTCCTGAACCCACGCTGCTGCTTTGTTTGGTGCCTCCTGCCCTCCTAGATGTGAGTAAGAGGTGGATGGGCCACAGGGACGGAGCACTCTGCACCACTGGCCTGTTTTCCTAGCGCTCAGAATGGCTTCTCAGATGACAGATTACTTACTACTTCCAATTTCCATTTTCATGTAGGAACTATCTTTCCAAGAATGTGTGACGAAAAGTTGAGATCTAGATGATGCTTACCTTATTGAATTTACTAATCTATACAGGCATTTTTCACTAGCACTGTCTTTTTATCCCAAGTCTTCTTTAGCAAACACAGCAAGATGAAGGTCTTTTGCTAAGGAGACCTAAAGCTTTACAGCATTGTAGATAGGAAGAATCAAGAAGCATACAGGCCAAAGGATGGAAGACCAGAGTGTTAAGGAGATGAAAATGTTAAAATGTCTCCCAGAAAAATGTCTTTTAATACATAAGTGAATTATTGCTAACTCTGAGAGGGAATATCTGATGCTTGAGATACTCTGGCAATTCCACTGGGGGTCTTGGAGAGGGCTCTTTCCCTCCAGCTCTATCACACTCAAATAAACTCTCTGGCCTTGAATATCTAACACTTAGGCTGAGTGTGAACTTCCCAGATCCTCTGGGCTTCCTGGGCTTCTTGCAGCTGAGTGCAGCCTACCTGCTGGATGCCGAGGAAGGGTCAGAGACGGCGTGGACCATGTCTGTGGACAGTGCATCCAACACACTTGTCAGAAACTCATGCTTTTTGGCCCCAGGACAACCTGGAAAAAAATATACAACTTTTCATCATTCACACAAATCACAAAGTATTATTCCCTATATTTGGAGAAAGATGATGTTTTAGTGTTTGGAAATTATAGTGTGCTGGGCTGCCTCAATATTAACTAGCTTCTAGGCTCACTGCCAAATGTGGACATTGGTTTTGGACTCACAGCCATGATGAAGTGCTGAGTCTCATATTCACTGAGTCCCTGGGGAAGATGAAGATTCACAGGCATCAGTGTCTCATGGGTCACAGCAGTGTGCCCAGCATGCTCTCCCAGCTAATGCAGAGGCACCAGAGCTAGGAAACACATCAGGACCTCACCAGAAATGGCCTTCTGGAGCTCTGCCCCAGGTGGGCTGAGCCCACAGGCTGATGGGCCATGCTCTGGTCCCTCCCGGAACCACAACTCCAGGAGGTAGGAGGCAGCTCTGTCTCTTAGGTCAGAGCTGACTCTCTGTGGCTCTCAGGCCCTGGGAGTAAGGCAGCAAGTTTACCTGAAGCTTAACATCCCACAGGGTACTTTACAAGAAAAGTACCGCTAAATGACAGGACTCTTCCCTCCCTCACCCCCATTTGGGATTCCCTGAGTCCTCCCCATGTCTGAGACCATCACCCCACCCCAAATTCAGGATAACCTGGGAGACACTAGCTCACTTTGAGGCTCTCCCTCACCACAGTGCCCCATGACACCCTCACTGCTTGGGACCTCAGGGAATAACACAGCCCTTGGGCCAGGGCTCTGGGACACTGGCTTCCATCGGGGCAGCTACCAGGAAGTGGAGACGCTGGTGGGGGGAGGGGTGATTTCTTTTCTTTTTTAGTCTATGCAGATGTAAATTTTTAAGGCAGCAATGATAAATTTAGCTTTCCATTGTTTGCATTCTATTAGACACAAGGAAGACCTTAGAAGAGTTTGATAGAAAGAGAAGAAAGACACACATTAAAAAAGAGGAGAGCACAGTCACTGCTCCCTGCCAGAGTGGATTCCAAGGGTCTGCGTGACAAGCCTAGGAGGTAGTCTAAGCCTTGGAGACCCCACTAGCACCCAAACACCTGCCTGTAGGTCAGACAATATGGTTGGTAAGACGCCAACCTTTGCTAAATTCGACTTAGGGTTCTAACAAGGAAGCCCTCAGCCAGTCCCTCTGAAGAGCCTCAACCTCTCCAGATGCCTCCCAGTAAGTGGAAAACAAGAAGATCTGCAGAGTTCATGGCAGAAAGATGTGCTAAGTCAGAAACCTTTCAGAAACTTCCAGAAGTCAAGTGATAGCTTGGCTGGGGCCAGTACAAGACTGACCCTAAGAGATAGGAGGCAGCAGGGAGGGCAAAGTGCCTCAGAGCACCAGCAGCAGGCAGGCGGCAGTACACAACGGGCACAGCTCCATTAGCCCTGAGAGTTTCAGAGTAGGCAAGTAAGGCACAACTGTCTGGAAAAGGGACCACTTAGCAGGGACTTCTCATTACTGAGCAGCATTAGGAAAGGCCTCAGCTCATAGCTGAGGGATGAAGTGGACTTACTGGGGACCTGCCCTGGTTGATTCGCTGCTAATTAAATCATGTCTTCCCAAATGAGGGAAAGCAATATGGTATCTTTAGCTAGAAAATAATACACATTCATTATGAAACACCAGACTACGGCATAGAGAAATTTAGGACTCTATAATGTAATAAGGGAGATTTATCCTGAAAGTGTGAGCTACTTCTGAAATATGAAACAATAAATCGGTCTTTCCTGAGTATTATTTTTAGTTGTGGCATAAAACACATACCAGTGATACTCAAGTTTCTCTGCAGAAGATTTTTATTTCACAGTTAAGAAGTACTTCCGTCCCAAAACAGGACTTTTAAGTTTCATGTACAAAGACACTGAACTTCATTTTGAGTAAAGAATTGGAAAAAAGAAAAAGATTTCTGCTCAGGAAGGCACAGTGCTAACTTCCAGTGGGCTCTGCCTTGCGCTCTGTGGACACACACGCTTGAGTGAGTGACCAGAGGGGACGCCAGTGTGTACGCCTGTGGTGGAGGTTCTGGCCGTGCGTACTTCAGCTGCTGGGCAAGTATCCACACCAGGCTCTGGTGAGAAATCAGGCAAGACCCCTTCTTCCGAGCTGAAATCTCAGGGTCCTGCTGTCCCGGTGTCGCTTGACAGCAGGATGGAGACTCTGACTTACTGTGGACTTTGATAGGTACAAATGTTATGGCTCTAGGAGCAACACTGGTGACACAGGGAGAGTGTGTGCCATCTTCACATTAGCCAAGACGGCATTTCTGGACCCGTGCTGGCCACACAGGGCACACAGGGTGACCCGCAGGACTGAGGGGCAAGGAAGCCATCTACAGACAGAGGGCCCTGAAGCACGTGGGGTTAATAAGACCAGGTAACTGAGCTTCAAAGCCTCTGACACTGGCTTAGAATCTTGAATCTGGGTCCCCTTGGTCTTACACATATTGTGTTAAATGTACAAAAAAGTAATACAGGTAAGAAATGAATAAAAAGCTGCAGATAATGCCTTGTCTGACTTTATCAGGACACCTGGGGAGGTTCCTGCTTGCCTGACCCAAGCTCGCTGAGTTGTTCACCTGATCACATTCTAGCTCCTCTCCTCCAGAATGCAAGTACTTTCCATCTGATCATTAGCTAGTTTGGCTCATCCACGGAGAGCACGTGAGCTGAGAGAGTAAATCTGTCAGAAGAAGTGCGATGCCCTCCAGGGACAGGTAGGGAGTGTGTTTCTCTAACTTTTAACTCAGAACTGGTCCCACTATTTCCTGAGAACTGTGGGATGCAGAGGTCTCCTAGGCCCTGGAATCTCAGATCAAGGTGTACAGATTTGGTCAGGACTTTAACAGGAAAATTGGGTTCTTCCTAAGACCTAAACTGAACTAAGAGGGGGGAGCGAAGCAAGAGTGAGAGACAGAGACAGAGAGACACAGAGAGACAGAGAGAGAGGCCTAAGTTGCACATCATCATGGTAGAAAACCAAAGTTGAATTGTGATCAAGACTATGAGTTTCTGGCACCCATGGAGAAACCTACTCTGTACTTCTCACTGCTCCAGATGCCACGAGGAGGTTGGGACAACAGTCCCTGCCCTCTCCAGACTCCTGTTTCCTTCCTGAAGGAGACACATCTTGAGGGGTGACCCTGTGGGCAGGAAGCAGCCCATGGGCACCAACAGCAGGTGCAAAGACCCTGGCTCTGCGGCATGCACAGCTGCCAAGAAGCCGGAAACCTTGAGACAGGAGGACCCCCCAAGATATGCGTCATCCTGTGAGTCCCATGCAGGGGTTCAAATTCCACCCCCAGAAAAACCAGAATCCTAGGGAGGACACAGAAGAGCTACAGTCTGACTCAAGTCCCATGAGTGTTGGGACACACTTCTATTGGCCAAACACAGATGGTGGAAGAACAGAGAAGGCCCAGCCGGAGGCCGAGGCCAGCAGCCCAGGAAGAGCAGGAGGGGGAGCAGAGGCCTGGGCTTGCCTGAACACACATGTGCAGAGATAGTCCAAGAACACGGATTTTGGCACAGTCCCCAGAGCATTTTTATAGAGTTGCGTGAATCCTCTATTTCTGTAGCCCCGCAGTATATTCAGGATAAAGTGGCCCAGTGCCCAGGTTGCTCCACTGGACGCGGTTGCCTGTCCTTATGAGGAATCCAGGCCTTCTCAGCTTCATTTTCCATGCAGTGTGGACGTTAGAAAGCACAGCATGAAGCAAGTTTCATCGTGGACTCTACACCAAGATCCACGAGTGCCTAAAGCCTGCATGAGGCAAAGTACATCTGTATAAATCTTGCAGCTCGTAGGTCAGCCCTGTGGGGCAGCACAGACACCCCTCACTGCGTGGCCTGGGCATTTTATGACCTCTGCATAGGTCACAATGACAGATGTGCTTTGCCACAACTGCATGACTGGGAAAAGCTTCCAGTGAACCTGGTGAAAAACCAATCGGGTTTATTCACAGTTGACAAAACCCATGTAGCCAACAACTGCAGCAGAAAACACCTCCCCTGCCCCAAGCCAGTATACTTCAGTTTCTGTGAGTTGCCCAGGTAACAGTTGTGATTTCTGTCTCCTAGAAACGGCTGATCACTGTGATGCATAGCTGGTCACTGTGATGCTTAGCTGGCCACTGTGATGCACATCATAAGAACCAATCAGACAGCTGAGTACTCCACTTCCCCTTTCAACCCCATAAAAACTCCAAGACTTCCAAGCCTAATGTTCTGGGAATGATCCTGACCAGTGCCTGTCTGTGTAAAATAAATCCGCCTCCAAATCCTGGGTGTCCTTTCGGTGTTTCTGTTTGCTGTAGCACAATAAGTAAAAGCTCCATGGTCCAAAAAGGGACACTAATGAACAAAGAAAAAACTTCCAAACTTAAGACAAAAATATCACTACTCTTGTGTATCAAGTGTATTTTCTATCTTCTCCATATTTCTGTAGTTGGGATTTTCTTTGGGTTTTTATATTTTCCTGTGTACATTTTATTATTTTAAATGAAGACCTTGGACTGAGTCTTGAGCTCACGCATGATGGATGAAGATGAGCACACGGTTGGGAGTGCAGTTGTGAAGGACCCGAGGGAGCTTCCGAGGGAGGACGTGTCAGGGAAGGGTGGACTCCGGCAGGAGCACGGGGTTTCCGAGGGTGCAAGAGACGCCCATGGTTTCCCTGAGTTTGGGCACTGGGGTCTGCTGCTTTGCTCGTCTCTATGGGCAAGGCCACCTGCTGGAGGGCGAGCTTGTGGGGACACAGTCTGGCCTGCAGGAGGCCCTGTGCCCTGTGAGGCTCCGCTGAGCGAGGGGTCTGTCTGGTGTGCTTCTTGGTCCAGGGACTTTGCTTGTCCTCTGTGTATGCCACAGTAGAAAAACAACCTACTTCTCTGTGGATTTTCTGCTGAGCCAAAGCTTTGGAACAGTTCCAAAGTGACAATGAATATTGTAGGTAGATGATTTCGAAGTCTATGGAAAAGTAACACTATTGACAGCAGGACGTCCAGTGTGGTTTCACGCTAAGGACAGCACCCCAAGCCCTACCAGGAACCTCTGGCTCCTGGTCATCAAGACAGAAGGGTCAGGCTACACAGGGAAGGCTCACAGAGCTGTCCTTAGATAAGGTGATGGGGAGACCAGTAAAGGGTGTCCAGCAAGAATGTGACACTGGCCATGTGTTCCTGCCTGAGGCATTGCATGACACACAAGATCGTGACTTGTGCACATCCACAGGATGCACAACTGCCAGGACACTGTGCTGGGGACTGTGCTCCACGCCTCACTCCCCACCATGTGAAGACTGAGTTTCCTTCTCAGTGCAGCCTCACTCTCCCCTTTGGGTCACGCAGCACAGCCTGGTAATTCAGAGCATGTTTCTAGGTGGCTCCTGAGGATTAGCCCTCACACGGCTGCTCATTTAAAGGGAGTATCGGGTCACCATAACTTTGGTACAAAGCAGCAATCATTACAATGGGGCCGATGGCTTGAGCATTACATTGTCCCCACACCTGCTATGAGGACAGGTCCTCAACACCTGCCCTCCATCTCTGCCACCCTCCACAAGACACGTGAGGGGTGTCGGATACTTCTTGAGCTGTTGTTCAAGTAGAGACTGGCCATTCTTATGGCCCAGCAGGATGTGAAAGTCCATCCTATTCCAAAGAGGCAACAGACACCATCTGTATCCCAGCCCAGATCCACTCTGGAGGCCAGGAGAGGAGAGCCACTGGGGTGTTCTCACCTGAGACGGCATCAAGAGTCCATGCAGGAGGCCCAGCATGGCCTGACTCATGGGCCTTCAGGAATACAGGGCTCACCAAGACAGATTACATAATAAGAATATATAAATCACAAGCCTGTGAGAATGTATTCCTTGCAGTCACTCTACAATGAAGGCAACTTCCACTTGTCAATCATACTTTGAGGCCAGTGGCCCTTCTCTGACTTCAGGTGAGGACACGTGCTACAGATGTTGGAAAACACGTGCAGTGCACAGTCTTCTCCCCATGTGCGGTGAAGGGGATGCGTGCAGCAAAAGGCAAATTCCGTTCCTGCTGAGGTGCTCGGCAATAGTAAGCTGCTGGAAAAGCCCCTCTTCCCGAGTGAGTGGGCCTGAGGGTGGTGGGCTCTGGAACTGGTGGCCGCTCCCTGGCTCCTCGAAGGGGCAGGGTCACTGAGACCACCACCTGCTGCTTCCCAACCCCCCCAGGCTTTCTCTCCTCCTGAGAGTTCAGTGAACTTGGTCAGAAGCCCATCACCAGCAAGTCCTTGTGCTTTCTGAGAGCAGAAAGCCACACAGGACACAGGCACAGCATCAGTATTGAGTACCACAGGGCTCCAGAACCAGAGAGGATTCACTCTGGAGGGCAGGCAGCGACTCTTACCAATAATCAGTTGAAGAAATAACATCTTTAGAAACCCAGTCCAAACCCAAGGCCACGCAGAATGGAACGGAATGGAATGGAACAGCAGCGCTGAGCTCAGGTGCCAGCTGGGAAAACAAATACCCTTTTGAAGAAAAGGGGTTTCTATTCTGAAGTCTGGGATCCTCATCACATCTGCCTTAGGCCCTCCTTCAACTTTCTGGGGATTGGACAAGGCATCCAAATCTAATAGAAAACTAGGCAATTTCTGTAATTGCTGCAAATCAAAATGTGTTTTTTTTCAAATTTCGAAACTGAAATTAAGGATGGTAGCACAAGTGACTCCATGGGAAAATGCCTTCCTAAACTGATGGGTCAGTTCCATGCCTGACAGGCTCTGGTCAGCCCACTGGTGGAACGGAACGCATGCCAGACATCTGCCAGAATTTCTGATTTTTGAGATCAGTTTCCAGTTTTAATCAATTTTCAATGCAAAGGTTCATTTAAGAATTGATAAAGAAATACTCAAGGAAATAGGTGCCTTTTCCTCCTGTAGGGTCAGGATTAAGGTAGGGACAGCAGTAGGTTTGAAGATAGGTTTCATAGAAGCACAGGTCTGGCCGCAACCTGGAAGTGACTTCAACATCATGTTTTAATTTTTTCTCTGTGTCTAGACATTCCACCAACCCCAAAAAATGACCTAGATGACAATCTGATGAATGCTACGGGCAAGTACATCTGAATCTAAACAACGGGTGCGCTATTCTGAGTATTTCTAACTCTCAGACATTTCAAGGGACCAACCCTTAGGAGCCTATGATCTGCTTTATTAAAATTTGTGAATATTTTTCATCCAGATTTGTAAATGAAGCCAGCTCTGCACAAAGTAAATGCACAGGCACAAAACAGTACAGTAATCATTTTCTTGTTTAAAACACTGTCTCGCATTCTCTTAGCCCTTTGCCTAAACTTTACATTCCTATTTTTGAATTGCAATGGAAGAAGTACTAAGAAAACACTTTGGATTTTGCAGTTGCCCCATGATAGAGATGGAAGAGAATGTCTAGGCTCGCCCAGTGACAGGTTCTCCTCAAGGACACCATGAGGCTCACACCACGCCAAGCGCCATCATCCCTCCTGATGGAAGCCCCAGGGTGCTTCCTTATAAGCCTCCTCGTCTGTGGCCCTGAGTGTGAGTTCTACTACCACCCTCTGAGCCCTCACCATCCTCCCTTCCTCCTTGCTTCTTGCCTGCCTCACCTGCCGGCAGCTCTGCCCTCCCCGCTACTGCCCTGAGGGCAAATTTCAGGACTGCAAGGG
>RJWT010018025.1:0-19058 GCA_004365215.1 Cuniculus paca
CCCTCTGGATCTCACTCTCTGCAGAGCACACTTCTTTTCCTACCGCTAATAAATGGAAATCCTTTTTCGCATGTCTTGTCCTATTTGCTCCAAGGACCTGGAAAGAATCCCTGAACATCTACAGTACCCCAGAACTGGGTAACAAGAGGCCCTGGGTTCAATCTCCAGTACCTAAAAAAGTACAGCCGTGAGGCATGGTGGCTTCTGCCTATAGTTTCATCTACTCAGGAGGCTGAGGCAGGAAGACCACATGAGTCCAGGAGTTCAAGGCCAGCCCAGGCAATGTCAACACCCAGTCTCAAAAAGAAATCAGAGGCTGGGCATGGTGGTGCACGCATGTAATCCCAGCACTCAGGGAGTTAAGGCAGGAGGATCACTGGGAATTTGAGGCTACCTGGGCTACAAAGTGAGTTCAAGGCCAGCCTGAACTGCATAGTGAGACCCTGTCTCAATAATAAAAACAAAAATAAAGACAGGGGCCTGGTGCTGTGAGGCATTTCTTCTATTCAGCTCTGTGACCTGGATACTAACCCTGGGTTAGAAACCGACGTAACTGGAGTTTTACCATATTAAAGCAAGTCAGACCACACAGCGTGGTGCATTCTTTATTTCCTCTACAATCTACTTTTTTTTTTTCTTTTTTTGACAGCATCTCCTCTCTGTAGTTCAGGCTGACCTTGAACTCACTATGTAGCCCAGGCTGGCCTCAAACTCAGGACAAACCTCCTGCCTCAGCCTCCCAAGTGCTGGGATTATAGGCATGTGCCACCACGCCTGGCCTTCTGCAGTCTACTTTAAACTTTTCCAAAAAATTATCCAAAAGTTGAAATAAGGCAAACTATTACTGTGTATCTTTTTGAGGTCCTACTAGAATGTTTATCATCTAAGAAGCCTGCATGGTTATCTGACTGTAGGGGATGTTGTTTTATTTAACTTGTTTACTATTGATAGGGCCTGGAATCCATGATGTTAGTTGTTAATGCCTAGAAGATAAGTTGCAAACAATTTTGTCGGGTAGAAAAGATAACTCCAAAGGTTATCATTTCACTGTTCTATGGATATCAAACAGAGTTACAGTTTATCTTGCACTCTTAGCCCAGCATTCTTTTTTGTTTTCGTTTGAATTTTTGAGGCAGTCTCTCGCTATGTAGCCCTGACTGGCCTCCACCTCGAAGCAATCCTCCTGCCTCAGCCTCCCAGTGTTGGGATTCCAGGCGTGCACCACCACCCGCTGCCTGCAGCATTCTTTTCCCTTACAGTATGTAGTTAGTAGCCTCCCTTACTGCTCCCACTGCTGTTCCCTCCTCTTGAGTTAAATAAGACGGGTAAATAGGGGGCCGATTTGCCCATCAGATAAGGAAGCCCTGCTGAGCAAATGCCCTACTCCTTCAGCGCCTGCGCAACTCGAGCTTCCCGGGCTGCTGTGCACGGGGGTTACCAGGATGCAGTCAGTGTGGGGCGAGGCCGCGTCGTTCGGGGCCCTGGGGCGAGGGGTGTGGAAACAACCGACTTGAAAACAGAAATGATCATTTCTCGTGCAGCCCACGGCCAGCAAAAGGATACCTGAGCCCAAGCAAGTAGTTTACTGTTGCGATCGGCCATGAACTGCAACCGTACTTGAGTGTCATTCTCAACACCGCCCTGCATTCACCAGCCCCGAGCTGGGCTACGCTGTACTTGGTGGTGTCTACTGTCCTCTAGTGGACACAGTTGATATAACGAGTGCCTTGTCTACATTCAGTGTCGCTTTAATTTTCAAAGTGCTTTCCTGTCTCCACCATAACCTAGGATATAGATGGTGTTATTCCGGTTTGGTCCGGTCCGGTCCCTCCCCTCCCCTCCCCTTCCCCCTGCTTCTCCTTCCCTCCTCTAGTCCCCTCTCCCTTCCTTCCCCTTTTCATCCTCCTCCTTCATTTTTGAGACAGTCTGGCTGTATAGTTCAGGCTGGCCTTGAACTCATTGCGTAGCCCAGGTTGACCTCAAACTTGCCAGGATCCTCCTGCCTCAGCCTCAAGTGCTGGGATTACAGGTGTGCGTCACCATGCCCCGCTACATTTTAATTTCGTAAAAACTTTAGTATTAGCCAGTCACGGTGGCCCACATCTGTAATCCTAGCACTCTGACTGAGGCAAGAGGATCACAAGTTTGAACCCAACCTGGGCAATTTAGTGAGAGGCTGTCTCAAAATAAAAATATGGGCCGGGGATTTAGGTCAGTGACATAAGTGCCTGCCTGGCAAGCGCAAGGTTGTGAGTTTGATCCCCGGTACAGAAAGAGAGAAAGAAAGAGAGAGGAAGAAAGGCTGGGAATGTGCAGTGTACACACACAACAATGTAAATATAAATGGGAAGGGGAATTAGGAAGGGGGAATTAGGAAGGGGGAAAACTAAAAAAAGAAAATGATGAGAAAAAAAGGAAAGAAATAGAAACAAAGCTTTTGTAGATAAGGAGGAGAACAGAAGTTGAAAGAGAGGAGAATGGGAAAAAAAAGAATTAAATTATGTATGGGTATAGATTCCGTGATGAATGTGATCATTATGTGTATCTAAATTGTACCAATGAACTTAATTTTAAAAATAAATAACTTTCATATGTTGAGATTTACTATGTATGAGACAGCAGTATGTCTGAATGGTCTGATGACTAGCCCAGTACAGGGCTGGGGAGAAGGTCAGGGCTAGAAAATGCCAGGCTTGGGTTTAAACTCTGAGGTGCAGTATATAGTCCACATTATTGCTCATGGCAATCAGGTTACCTGTGTTCTTATTCCCACTTACAGACGAAGAATCTTAGAGACTTTATTATGCCCAAAGCAGGGTATGGTATTGCATGGCTATAATCCCTGCACTTGGGAGGCTGAGACAAGCAGATCATGAGTTCCAAGCCAGCCTGGGCTACATAATGAGACCTTGCCCAAAAAACACAAACCAAAACAAAACATCGAATTAAATATGCCCACACTCCAATAGCTGCTAAGAGGGGGCCTCAGGACTCCAGCTCAAGCTAGAGCCGCCTTGCTTCATCAACCCATTGCCATCAATGTCACCGACTCTCAGACCGAGGCAGGTATTGTTCTGCATAGTTTACAAGGTCACCTAATGCACTCCTCACGATACTCTTATGAAATAAGTACAATCATGATCCCTGTCTTTTGATGAGGAAAGCAAGATACAAGGTCACCGGCTCTGATAAGGAACTTGTACCTGGGTTCAATCTCCATATCGCAAACATAGAACTCAATTACAAAAAGACAACCAACAACCGAATGGGCCAGGCATCATGGCACACTCCTGTAATCCCAGCACTCGGGAGGCTTAGACAGGAGGATTGTTTCGAGTTCGAGACCAGCCTGGGCTACAAAGTGAGCCCAAGGCCAGCCTGAACGGCATAGTGAGACCCTGTCTCAAGAAGACAAGGGCCGGGGAGTTGGCTCAGTGGCCTAAGCACCTGCCTGGTAAGCGTGATGTAATGAGTTCAATCCCTGGTGGTGCAAAAAAAAAGTTCCTCATCAGATACAGAAAATTTGCAAGAGTTTTCTCATATTCTGGTCATATTTTCACTTTCCTGATGGCATTTGTCATAGTCACTTTCTCATCACTGAGGTAAAATACCCAACACTCACAGGAGATGATGTTTTCGCTGACTCACAGTTTTAAAGGATTCAGTCCATAGTCAGCAGGCTCCTTGCAATAGGGGACATAGTGGAAGGGCCTGGGAGAGGAAAGCGGCTTGCATCATGGCGGCCAGAAAGCAGAGTGAAGGTAGGTGCCTGGATGGGAGATATACCCCATCCACATCCTAAGGGCACAGGCAGCTCTGGACTCTGCAAGGGATGAGGCCCCTGAAGGACTGCACCCCACGATCCAGTCACCTTCCACACACCTGAGAACGTCAGGGGTGTGCTAGATCCAAGGCACAACCATAGCCTTGAAGGCACTGACATTTTGAATTTTGATGTCTAACTGACAATTAGACATCTTTTCTTTTGTTATTTCTGTTTTTGATCTCATGTCTAAGAAACTATTGTCAAACCTAAGATCAGGAGGATTTATACTTATATTTTCTTCTAAGTTTTTTTAAGTTTATTAGTACATGTATATAGTACATGCATGTGTGTTTACATTTCTTGTGGGAAGTTAGTACATGGACATAAAATATCTTAGTAATTCTTTTTTATTTTGTTTTGTTGGGGGAGGGAGTGAGGCAGGGTCTCCCTATGTAGTTCAGGCTGGCCTCGAACTTGCAGTGATCCTTCTGCCTCAGCCTCCCGAGTGCTAGGATTACAGGCATATGCCACCACACCCACCTAGCAGATTGCAAAATTTTAAAAATTTGAGTTGGAAGTGTAGCTCAACAGTTGAGCATTTGCCTAATGTGTGCACAGCTCTAAGCTCTGTAAAATATCTTAGTGCACAGAAAATAATCGGGGTAGGTAAATTTGGGGAGGAGTTTTTTTGTTGTTGTTGTATGTTGTTATTTGGTTTTTTGTTTTGTTTTTTGTTTTTTAGGTTTTTCTGTTTTTGTTTTTGTTTTTTGAGATAGGGTCTCATCATGTAACCCACGGTGGCCTTGAACTCATTTGTAGCCCAGGTTGGTCTCACACTTGTGATCTTGCTACCTCAACCTCCCAAATGCTAGGACTACAGATATGCACCATCATGCCTGGCTCAGAATAAGTATTATTTTCATTTCAGGGCTGGGACAAGGTAGGTGAGTGATAGAACCCATGCCTGGCATGCACAAGTTTCTGGATTTAATCCCCAGCACAAAAACAAAGACAAAAACAACTAAAAACACCACATGTACATATTATATATATGTGAGCATGTGCATAGCAGTTGCTGTGTGAAATGTGCTTTTTCTTTTTTATCTTGGTCAAAGGGTTGGAAAGCCACGAACGCAAAAGACTCATGGAAGGTGTGGCTTTGAGAGGCAGTAATAGTGAGTCATGACCCAGAAGCAGAAAGGTGCACTTTTCTCCGTGCAGTGTGTGTGAAATCAGCACCCACAGACTCAGAGCTGACGGATCTTTCCCAGGCTTCACTTTCCTCTCTCCCTGCTGCATCCGATAGATCACTGATGACTCCCAGCACTTCCAGTGATCTTGTGTTCCATGGAAACTATTAGCAAAACTTCAGTTTTATCCATTTGAAGTTATACGTTTGCATGTTTTTCATATTGAAAATTTGTTGCTTTTTTTTTTTGAGGTTTTTGCTTTTCTAACAGCACTAGGAACACTTTGAACAGTGCTATTGGTGTTTGTTTTTCTTTCTTTTTTTTTTTTCCACAATAATTTGTTTTGTTTTGCTTTGTTGAGACAGGGTCTCACTATGTAGTCCAGGCTGGCCTTGAAATTATTGCGGAGCCCAGTCTGGCCTCAAACTTATGGTGATCCTCCTGCCTTAGCCTCCCGAGTGCTAGGATTACAGGCATGCACCACCATGTCTGGCACTATTTTACCGTATTTTGTTTTTTGGGTACCAGGAATCGAACTCAGGACCTTGCACTTGCCAGGCAGGCATTTTTACCACTGAGCTAGATCCCTGACCCTATTGCTTTTTTGTTACATGATGGGTTCGTGAACCTTCACTATTCTATTTTTCTTTTTGGTCTTCAGTTATGATGTTTCTCCCCATACGGACTCTGTACGCTGACCTAGGGAAAAACTGAAGAGAATCACTAATGGCCTAGCCATCCTGTCAGATCTTTCAGTCGCACTGGCATCTTCCTTTCTGCCCTTGCCTGCTATCTTCCTCAATATGGCATTGAGAAAGTGTTTACCTTTCTGTTACTAGGTCTCCCCAGCACCCCCATCCCCTTCCGTGTGGGGTTAGTCACAGGTACCCACGCATCCTGCTGGTGCTCATTTCCTGTCTGTCCCCCTCCCTGGGGATCAGTGGCATGGTATTTAGACAGGTGGGATAGCCAGAAGGCTAGAGGGGCACTGGGCCCAAGACAGAGCCAGGGTGACCAGGCCTTGGTCAGAAAGCAGGAGCCTGAGGTCGCACTTAACAAGAATAATTAAGGTGGGCAGTTAAGTGCAGGAATATAACCAGCTAAGTGCAGGGATACACCTCCCTATCTGGAAAACGTTTTTTCCTTCTCACTTTGTCCTTTTGCTGAACCACTTGGATAGAATAGAGGCCAAGGGGCACCTGCAGACATATACTTGCTACACACTGCCACCCCTCATTGGACCATTTTTAGTTGAAACTTGTTTTAGTTCTGTAGGTTGACTTAGTTTGATTTGGAGTGATCTGAGCCTTGGTCATTTTTTGGTATGACAAAGAGTTTTGGTATGACAAAGCTTCTAGACAAAGAGTTCCCCTAGCTTCTCAGATGAATTAGACATGGCAAATAAATATATGAAAAAATGTTCAATGTAACTGGTCATTTGAGAGATGCAAATTAAAACAACACTGAGATTCCACCTCATCCCAGAAAGAATGGCTATCATCAAGAAATCATCCAGTAACAAATACTGGTGGGGCTGTGGGGAAAAAGGAGCCCTCCTCCACTGTTGGTGGGAGTACAGACTGGTACAACCACTGTGGAAATCAGTGTGGAGATTCCTCAAAAACTAAAACTAGAGGCCCCAGTTGACACAGCTATTCCCCTTGGTATCTTCCTGAAAGAATTAAAAGCATCACATCACAGTGATATATGCACACCCACATTTTATAGTGGCACAGTCTGTAATAGCTAAATCTTGGAAACAACTCAAATGCCCATCAACCAATGAATGAATAAAGAAAATGGTTTTTTTTATACTCTGCCATAAAAAAATGATAAACTTGAGACATTTGCAGCTGAATGGATGCACTTTGAGACCATACTCTTAAGTGAAATAAATTGGACACACATTTAAATACCACATTGTGGGGCTGGGGTTGTAGCTCAGTGGCACAGCACCTGCCTGGCAAGTGTGAGGTCCTGAATTTTATTCCCAGTACCCAAAAAAAAAAAAAAAAAAAAACCCACATTGTTTCTCTGGTGTGAGAAACCAAAAGTATGAATAAGGACCAAAATGTATAATAGATATTGGGAAATGGGAAGAAAATGTTCAAATGCGAAGAAGAACAAGGGAGGTGGGAAGGAAAAAAGAAAAAAGGGACAAGAAAAAACAATAGAAGGAAAAAATAGAAACAAAGCTTTTATAAATAAGGAGGGGGAGGGGGTTAAAAGGAGGGGAGGGGAATGGGAAAAGAAAAGAGGCAAGATAAACTGGGCGTGGTGGCACGCTCCTGTAATCCCAACACTCGGGAGGCTGAGGCAGAAAAATTGTTGCAGGTTCCAGACCAGCCTGGGCTACAAAGTGAGCCCAAGTTCAGCCTGAACTGCAGAATGAGACCGTATCAAAAAGACAAAAAAAAAAAAAAAAAAAAAAAAAAAAAAAAAAAAAAAAAAAAAAAAAAAGAAAGAAGCAAGATATACCACGTACAAATTCCGTATGATGAATGTTGTCATTATGTATATCTAAAATGCACCAATAAATTTAAAAATAAATAAAACTTTTTAAAAGAGAGTTCCCCTGACAACGCACTTTTGGATCCCCTCCTAAATGTTGGGAGTGATTTCTCTTTTATTTATTTATTGGTACTGAGAAGTGAACTCGGTTTTGTGCTTGCCAGGCAGATGCTGTGCCACTGAGCTATATCCCCAGCCCTATTTCTCTATCCTTAATCAACATTCTTCCTGTCTCCTCCCTTCTCTTTCTATTTATTCTTTGACTTTGTGAGACCCAGGCCCAGGTTATGCCATTACAATAGTAACTTGCTCATAACAAATAGAACAGGGCAATGGATGAGACGTCCCTTCCAAGATCAGCATCCAGGGAGACTATGACTTTCATCTTCTCTTCCTCTTGCCTTTACTCAGGGAAGCGAGCTGCCGTGCTGCGAACCTCTTGATTGAGTGGCCTTCTTGGCAAGGACCCCAAACCTCTGGCTGACCTAGGGACTTGCGCCCTGCTGCCACCAGATCTGTGTGTGGCCTGGAAATGGATCTTTCCCCAGTCGCCTTATCGGGTGATGATGGCTCTGGCTGACACTACAATCACTTTCTTCTGAAAGACCTTGAGCCAAAAGACCCAGTGAGACTCTTTCCAGATTCCTGATACACAAAAATTGTGAGACAAACTGATTGCCCCACAGATGGCCATTTATTTGTTTAGCTTCAGCCTGGTCAACTCTTACCCGGCTGCTTCACTGTGAAAGAAGTCTTCCTGCCGGGCGTGGTGGCTCACGCCTGTAATCCCAGCACTCGGGAGGCTGAGACAGGCGGATCATTGTGAGCTCGAGACCAGCCTGGGCTACAAAGTGAGCTCAAGGCCAGCCTGAACAGCATAGTGAGACCCTGTCTCAAAAACACCAGGGCCGGGGATCTAGCTCAGTGGCCTAAGCACCTGCCTGGCAAGCACAAGGTCATGAGTTCAATCCCCAGTGCCGCAAAAAAAAAAAAAAAAAAAAAAACAGAAGTCTTCCTCTGGTCCACATATGCCAGACTCCTCTTCCAACCCTGCTCCTGCTCTTCTTCCTTTGCCCTTCAGCCTGGGTGACATAATGTCATAGCTGCTGGACTAGGCCAGGACTCCTATTCGCCCCTTTGCCGGTCTATTTTGCCTACCTGGGATGTCCTCTCCATTCCTCCTGTAAAGTCTTTCCAAGATCCCCAAGTCTGAGTTCATTTTCTGTGGGAAATACCTGTGAATGCATTATAGACAGCTAAGTTAGGTAAAAATATTAGAGGCAATCAGACAGGACTAGGCCCTCAAAGGAGTCAGTGCAGAAGTTAGGATACATTATAACTGTGGCTGCTGGTGCATTTGTTGAAAGCCAGGCCTCAAGATAAAGATGGAACTACTACACCTACACATCTCCCAGAGGGATAAACAATAATGATCAGTATTCTAAATAGGTCAGACAGAAGGGCACACACCTGTAATTCCAGCACTCAGGGGCCTGAGGCAGGAGGATCACTGCAAGTTCAAGGCCATTTTGGGCTACAAAGTGAGTTCAAGGACAGCCTGAACTGCATAGTGAAACCCTGTCTCAAAAAGACAAAAAATTTTTTAAAAAGTTATCAGTGATCAGGTGGGTGACCAGGACCTGCTAACTTATCTCTTCCAGAAAAGGTCCCTGTTCTTTCCCTGTACACTTGCTGCATGGCCTGCTTTCCCACTAGATCAACATTACCTAAGCGGCTATACTTGTAATCTTACTGGTTGATCAGTTTTCTCCCACACCGTATTTGCCTTGTGATTTTGTACCCACCTTCTGCCATTTTGCTCTATAAATCTTACTTTAAGAAGTGGGCTCATTGGCAACCCACTTTCCAGATCCCCTCCTGTCTCTCTCAGGAGCTGTCTCTCCCTTGATAAAATTTCCTAACTTCTGTTATTCCTCAGAATTCATTCTTTGATCTTGGGCGTATCAGACACCAACTCAGCATATCCAACATCTAGCCCATTGGGAGTTACAGTATTTGCCTGTATCATTTGGAGGTTCTATGTCGGATGTAGAATAAAATACACACAGTTCAAAATAGAGAAAATTACATTTAATTCAGATTGCAAACCAGGAATACACAAATTCAAATAATCTTGAAAATGCATTCTGAGGTTTTGCAAAATGGTAGCTGTATTTATAGCGATAACGGGCAAGGCTCAGCAATCGCCGGGGGTCGTGGTACACGCCTGTAATCCCAGCACTTGGGAGCTGAGGCAGGAGGATCATCGCAAGTTCGAGACCAGCCTGGACTACAAAGTGAGCTCAAGGCCAGCCTGAATGGCATAGTGAGACCCTGTCTCCAAAAGACAAGGGCTGGGGATCTAGCTCGGTGACCTAAGTGCCTGCCTGGCAAGCACAAGGTTGTGAGTTCAATCTCCAGTGCCGCAAAAAATAAAATAAAATAAAAAAATAAAGGCAGAAGTAAAAGAAGAGTAGCGATAGTTCTCAAGGCCTCTGGTCTACAAGAAATCCTACCTTTTGGTCCTGAGAGTCACCTGGTGCCTGGGATCTTGGGACTGACACGTCCCGCCCCTTTCTCCAGTCAGCTTTGCCATGCCCACCCTCCTGTACCATTAGCAACAGCAGCAGAGATTACCGAGGTTACAAAGGTGAACAGTTTTGACCATTTAATATGATGCTGGCTGTTGGTTTGTCATAGATGGCTTTTATCAGATTGAGGTAAAGACTGTCTATTCCAATTTTCTGTAGGGTTCTTATCATGAATGAGTGTTGGATTTTATCAAAAGCTTTTTTTCCACCTATTGAGATGATCATGTGAGTCTTATCTTTGGCTCTATTGATATGGTGTATTACATTTACTGATTTGCATATGTTGAATCATCCTTGTATTTTTGGGATGAATCCCACTTGGTCATGGTGTATAATTTTCTTGATGACTTGCTGCATTCTGTTAACATTCATAGGATTAGATCAATTTTGCATGTCTGTATCTGGTAATCTGAGTAATTCTTTTGAAGATAACTATACAAAATAACAACCTTTGGTGTGTTCCTACCACCTTGTTTTGAAAGCCTATATTGCTACTGTTTTGGGCTCTCTGTTATTGTTAATTTGTCTTTTTTGTTTTGTTTTTCTTGTTTTGTTCTGTTATTCCCTCTAACACAGAAAGGATAGATGTACATGCTTATACATGCCTAGAACTACTCCTAAAGAGTTTACAAGAATAGATTTTATTATGTGTGATGGTATGAACAGCTACTTTGAAGAAAATGAAACCTTTTGGTAACCATTGCTGATTTCTTATCATCATGTTTTGAAGTCCAATAATGCTTTTATTCTTTGATTTGATTGGTTTTAGTCTGTTTTCTGTTATTTGATTCAAACATGTGAGAAGGTATGGACAACTATTTTGAAGAAAACAAGAGACACTATGGTAGCCACTGTTGACTTCCTGTTGTCTTGTTTTGAAGTCCTGTGTTGCTTGCATTGTTCTGTTCTGATCTGCTTTGTTCTGTTTTATTTTGTTTTGTTTTATTCTCTTTAAAATAAAAAAAAAAACCAAGGTGAACAGCATGGGGTGAGCATGTCTGCAGACCAGTTCAAAGGTTTAGCTGAGTGAGTGTCTGAGACCTGATTTGCAAGGGCCCACTAAAGTGTGTTTATTTACTTTATTTATCTATCTATTGACAGCCCTGGGGTTCAAACCCATAAGTGCTCTACTACTGATCTATATCCTCAGCCCTTTTAATTTTTTATGTTGAGACAGACTCTTGCTAAATAACCCAGGCAGGATTTGAATTAGGGATCCTCCTGTCTCAGTTTAAGTGCTGAAATTACGGGTGTGTAATAGTCTCTCATCTTTCTTCACAGGCTTCATGGAAATTTATTTATTTATTTATCATGGCACTGAGGATTGAACACAGGGCCTTCATATTGAGCTACATTTCCTAGCCCCCACTCCTTTTATTTTTTATTCTGAGATGGACTCACCAAGTTGCTAAATTGCCAAGGGTGGGCTCAAATTCATAATCTTCCTGGTTCAGCCTTCCTGAGTGCTGCAATTACAGGAGTGAACCACCATGCCCAGTTGGGAATATATTCCTTTTGAATTTCTTAGTGCTCACAAAACCTTCAGGGGTACACAAGGCCCCACACTTTTTCTGTTTTTGAGAGAACAGATATGCTGTTAAACTCACACATGTTTTCTGAATGAATAAGTGTGAACGGGAATGAGTTTTACAAAGCTAACCATAAGGGTGAAGAGAAAGCAGTCATTCATGAAGGCTGGGCCTGCCTATCTGGAGAGTGAATTTTGAGACCTACCTTGTAGAAGGGCCAACGCCAGGCAGCGCTTTCTCAGACTGCAGGCAGAAGCTGGATGCTTGGAGAGGAAGGTGAGTTGAGGAGACTGGAGTGGCCGGCCTACTACACTGGCACAGTGACCGCGAGCAAGGAAGTAGAAACACCTTAAAAACTACTTCAGTCACTGGGCATGATGGCACATGTTCATAATCCCAGCACTCAGGAGGCTGAGGCAGGAGGATCTCAGAGAATTCTAGACCAGCTTGAGCTACATCATGAGTTCAAGGGCAGCCTGAACTACATAATGTGACCTTGTCTCAAAAAAACAAAACAAAACAAAATTTAAGAATTAAAACTGGGCTGGGGATATAGCTCAGTGGCACAGTGCCTGCTTGGCAAGTGTCAGGTCCTCGGTTTGATTCCTGGTAACAAAAAAGAAACATGAAAACCATTTCAGTGAGTTGCTCTGGCTTTAACCATAGATGTCAGAAAACTGAAGATGGGGAAAGAGTTGGGGTCTTGGATGGATTAGACCAGAAATCAAGATGCTCAGTCACCAAAGCTACGGTGCAAGAGTTACAGGCAGCTGAGTTAGATAGAAATATAGGCAGACAGATAGGGCTGGGCCCTCGAAAGAGCCAGCGCAGAAGACCAGATATTTTGCCAAGCTGAAGGAGACAGACACCTCGGCTGTGGGCCAGATCTCAAAACAAAAGGGAAAACAAATGCAACCACACCCTAAGTATAAACACCAAGGATTGGTATTCTAAATAGGTATGGATCATCTTGAGGAAGCCAGGAGCCACTAACCCAACCCCCTAGAAAGGCCCTGTTCTGTATTCAGGTCCACTTGCTATGTGACTCGCTTCCCCATTTGGTTTGATTTAATCAATCTTACCTGAGCAATTACACTCGTAATCTTATTGGTTGGTCACAGTTCTGTCCCACCTCATGCCTGCCTGCCTTGTGAGTTCCCATTTTTCCCACTTTGGACTCGCCTCACCTTGTGGTTTTGCTCTATTTTATTCCTAGAAAAGGCGGGGTCCTCGGCAACCCACTCGGGACCTCTTCTGTCTCTCTCTGACACAAACTTTCTTTCTCCCAGTAAATATATTCTGCTCTTGACCTCTATGTTTCTTGTTACGGTTTGTATATAGATGGCACCCCCCAAGCCTCCTGTAGTCGCTTAAGTGGCTGAATCTAGCATTTGTGATTGACTCCTTATCTAGTGCTGGGATTGGCGGTGTGAGTTCTGCACCCGCCCTGGGGTGGAGCCGACATGCGATGTAAGGTCGGAATGGGGGCGTTTTTCCCTCTTAGCTCGGTTTGCTCTTGCCGCTTGCCGCTTGCAGCCGCCAGGAACAGCTGCCCCCTTTTGCTCTGGCTGCTGCCTTGAAGTGCTGCCCCAGTGCCATGCCACCCTGCCTTGGAGCCAGCTGATTATGGACTGAAATCCACAGAAACTGTGAGCTAAATAAACCTTTGCTTCCCTAATTTTGAGTGTCAGTTGTTTGTCTCAGCAACGAAGAAAAATGACTAAGACATTTCCTAAAATCCATTCTTTGATTTTAGAGAACACGAACTCGCATCAGGACACCTAGCAGGTTGTAAGTTTCTTTCGCCTATATCAATACTGTGTGGGTGCTTACTGGTGTTTTTTCTGTAATGTCGGCCTATAAGTGGAAATCCTCCCTGATGAGAAATACAGAATGCTTAAATGTAATCATGAGGGAAATTGCTCGTCTTTCCACCTTGGACTCCTGCAGAAAGGATTGCTCAGCACCACTCCCTGACTGCTTTGCCACCTTTAACACACAAAGGTCTCTTAGTAGTCAAAACTGGGATCCTTCAAGCTCAAGGCTGTGTCCTATTTATTTCTGGAGCTGCCACACGGCAGACATTCAGTAAACACAATTGTGTATTTAGGAGAGTGCCAGCAGCCCACAGTTTCTGGGATAATTTCTTCTTCATGTCCTTCCTTTTCCATGTGAATCGATAGATCCCCCTGCAAAACCACACCAAACAACTATCTTCATTGTTATGGTTCCCTGAATTTCTACTGCTACTTAATCTTGTCTATCTTTGAGGACAGGTGACTGTAGGGAAAGTCTCTCCTTCCACTGGGCTAGCGACACCCGGATGACTGCCAGAGGGGTGCTCCATGACACCCCCACCCCAGAGCTGTCACAGTTGATAGTTCTGATGACAATGACCCAAAGGACTGTCAGACTATAAAGAGGTGGTGCCCAAATTCCCGGAAAATCTCCGCCCATTCTCAGAAAATCCATGCTTTCTTCCTTTATTAACCTGTCCTGCTCCCTTCTTTTACTCTCTGTCCATAACCTCACAACCCCTGGATTTGCCAAATTGAGCTCTCTTTGGGCCCCAGAGGGAGAGTCTCCTTCCCTGCTCAATCTGCTGTCTGTCCCTTTGTTCCACAGTTCTGGGAGAGGAAGAGGACCCAACTGGGGTTGGGGTTGGTAGCTCTGCAAGCTCTCACTTTAGCTACTGTTCTTTCTCTGCAAAAGGGTGGAGTTCCACCTGCCCTCGTTCACTCCGCTATGAAACCTGCTTCCAGCTGCCATTATCCACAGACTCTGCTCCCCACATTCATCGGCAGCCGCTCAGCTCAGCAGCCAGCTGGCCCTGGCCCCCCAGTGTGTGCGCTGTTCGTTTCATGCTTCCATAGCAGCTTCCCCACCAACACACTGCCCTGGTTCTGCAAGGACCTTTTCCAGACCCTCCCGCACCCTCTGGTTTCCTCAGAACCTCCTCTGAGGCCCTGCCCGACAAACACAGGGGTTGCCAAAGGTCCTGTTAAACTAAGTTGGCCAGAGGTGCTTCTGTACCTTGAGTCCCTACTTAATGAACGATAACTCAAGTTGGTGTGTAATTAACTGGAAGCCTAATTTGGGAGCATGATTTTGTAAGAGACAACTGAGTCTCAGCCAATCACAGCAACCAAGCGTCAATCGGAGGTGGCCACCTGACCAGGCCATATCCAAATAAGCAAACGCTAGCCAAGCACGGTGGTGCACACCTGTAATCTCAGCATTCTGGGAAGCTGAGGCAATAGTATCACAAGTTGGAGCCCGCCCTCGGCAACTTAGTGAGACCCTGATTCAAAATGTTAAAAAGAAATCAATCACATAAGGGTTGGAGATGTAGCTTAGAGTGAAGGCCCTGAGTTCAATCTTCAGTACTGCAAAAACAAAAACCAAACAAAACACCTAAATAAGGTGAATTGTGAGCTGTACCCAGTGCAGCTGTTTCTATTTCTCACTTCCATTTCCTGTCTATGAATGATCTCTGCCCAGGTTGTGGCGCTCTCCAAAACTCCATGGGCTCTGCTGAGAGCTGCTGATTCGTGAATCTCTCTTTGCACAGTTCAAACCCACTAAATCCAAATGTGTAGGCTTTTTCTTTTTCCTTTTAATGTTCCAACATTAATCTCCCCGCCACCCACTAGAATCTTCGTTCTCCCAGGACAGTCCCCTTGGCTAGCAGCATTGTCATTTCTGAAGGCTTATCAGAAAAACGAGCTTGGCAGTGCACACCGTAGTCCCAGTGACATGGTGGTCTGGGCTGTACTGTCCAGGCGCTCGCGTCAGCAGGCAGTGACTCGCAAGCATGCACCAGATGGCAAGTGGCCAGCAACTGCATTTGCTGAAGATCATGGGAAGCTGTATCAGGGCAAGTCTGTGCCAACAAAAGATATGGCGCAGACAGAAAAGTGGTACTGGGGTGACAGAAAAGTAAAAGTGTCATCAGGTTGGGTCTGAGGTTCCCCGAGACTGAAATAAGGAATTTAAACCTCCCCCAAACCCTGCTTTTCAAGAAAGTATACAGGTTTGCTGACTCCCTTTGAAAAAGAATTTTCAAGATGCATCAGTAAAAGAGGCGTGAGAAGGTTCTCTTAGAGGCAGATACAGGACGCATTCGAGAGCAGAGTGTGCTGGTCAGAGACATGAGGCACCAGACAGTTGGAAACTGGCATGTTTGGTGTGTTTTGGGAGGTGGAAACCTGTGGAATTTGGTAATCTACAGTCTTCCAGGGTGGGAGAGGATGGGACAGGCTAGTGAGATAATGGTCCCTAGGGAATTTCACAAGGGAGGCTGCTCCATGGGAAAAGTTTTTTAAAAAAAAAAGGAAACAAAGTTTTTGTAAATGGGGAGGGGAGGAAAAGTTGAAGGAAGGGCTGGGGAATGAGAAAAAAAGAACCAAGTTATATCATGTACAGGTGCAAATTCTCTATGATGAATGTGATCATTATATCTAAAATGTACCAATAAAATCTGATTGGAGAAAAACATAGTAACAGTAGGAAAATTTATTGGGGATTAGGAATACCTCCTGTGAGACAGGAGGGGTCCCAAATGGGTTACGAGTGAACCCACTTCTCTGAGGAAGTTTTATAGAGCAAAATCACAAGGTGGGCACAAAGTGGGTCAAAACTATAATCAACCAATAAGATTACCTACTTGACTAATATTGATCCAGTAGTAACAAGTACATATGGATGTCATCATTGACCTTGGTCGAGAATCTACAGCTTTTTTTTTCTTTGGGCACCGGAATTTGAACTCACGACATTTAGCTTGCCAGGCAGACACTGTGCCGCTGAGCTATATCCCTGGCCCTGATAATCTATAGTCTTAATCTTGTTTTTAGTTTTAGTCTTAGTAATCTTAATCTTAGTCATTTTAGTCCTAGTGTTAGTGGGTGAGGGAGGATGCCCCACCCTAATGATAATGGTTTATTTATATGGGAAATCTGAAAAAGGTGGTACCAATAATCTCAAATTTCCACTTACCTCTTAGGGAAGTACATAAATCTGGCTATGGTGACTTTAATCTTCAGATGGCCTCCAGTCAGTCTTGATGCATTTGCCCACTCCCTGATTCCCTCCAGAGTGTGGCCCTTCTGACTGCCTATATTTCTACCTAATTTAACTGTCTAGAATACTGCTGGCCATTCTTCTGTCCCGGTTCTGGGGATTGACTCTTGGCCTTTGCACCAAGCTACATTCCATGACCTTATTTCTTTTTTATTTTGAGATAGGCTTTCACTAAATTGTCTAGGCATGCCTCCAAACTATATTTCTCCTGCCTCAGCCTCCTGCATAGCTGGGATTATGATATAGGGGAAAGAAACTCCCAACCTACTAGATGTTCCACACGAGTTCATGTTCTCTAAAATCAAAGAATGAATTTTAGGAACAATGGAGGTTATGAGCAGGATATATTTACTGAGAGAAAGAAAGCATCTGTCCGAGAGAGACAGAAGGGGTCCCAAGTGGATTGCCACAGACTCTGGCTTTTCTAGGAACTTTTAGAGTAAAACCACGAGGAGAGGTGGGTCCAAGATGGGGAAAACCTGGGAACTCGTAAAGCAAACGGACATGAGGTGGGACAGAACTATGGTCAACCAATAAGATTAATTGTTCAGGTAAAATTGACCAAATCAGGGATGAATAGGGAAGCAAGTCACGTAGCAAGTGAGCATTCTTAAGGATCAGTGACTTCCTATAGGGGATTAGGATGGCCAAGGTGATCCAAACCTATTTAGAATGTCAATCCCTGATGTTTCTACTTAGGGTGTGGTTGTATTTGTTTTGCCTTTTGCCTTGAGATCTGGCTTATAGCGGGAGGTGTCTGTCTCCTCCAAGGTCACAAGACATCTGGTC
Source organism: Cuniculus paca (assembly GCA_004365215.1). NCBI lineage: Eukaryota > Metazoa > Chordata > Mammalia > Rodentia > Cuniculidae > Cuniculus > Cuniculus paca. The sequence goes on from RJWT010018025.1 coordinate 17,459, forward strand.
CTCTGTGTCTGCTTTCTTGAGGGCCTGGCCCTATCTGACTGCCTATAATATTTCTAACTAACTCAGCTGCCTGCAACAGGATTACAGGCATGTATATGCCACCGAGTGCAGCAGGATTTCATGTTCATTCTGCATGTACTACACATCTTAACCACATTTTAAATGTTCCATAGCTGTGTGACTAGTAGTCACCCTCCATGTGGATAAGAACTCAATTCAAGTAAAGCCGACAGGTTTGAAGCTGACTTCAATGCTTATAAACTTTGTGATACTGGGCAAATTCCTACTTCAAACTCATAGCCCTCCTTCTGCCTCAGCCTCCCAAGTGCTTCAATTACAGGTGGGTACCACCACTCCTGGCCTTGATTCAATTAATTTGATTTAAAGTCTTGGTTCCATAACTGGACAATTGGCACAGACTCAATGGGATCACAATGCCTAGGTTCAAATCCTCACTCTGTCACTATCAGCTGTGTCTGTTTCCCGCTCTAAAATGAGGCTATTACTAACTGGGCATGGTGGCACATGCCTATAATCCCAGCACCTATGCATGGTAGTACATGCCTATAATTTCTGCACTTAGGAGGCTACAGGAGGACTGCAAATCCAAACATAGCCTACGTGATTTAGCAGACTTAGTGAGACTCTATCTCAAAATAAAACCTAAAAGGAGGACTAGGCATATAGCTCAGTGCAAAGGCCTTGGGTTCAATCTTCAGTCCCCAATACTGCTAAATAAATAAATAAAATGAGCCGGGCGTGATGGCACACACCTGTAATCCCAGCACTTGGGAGGCTGAGGCAAGAGGATCATTGCAAGGTTGAGACTAGCCTGGGCTACAAAGTTGAGCTCAAGGCCAGCCTGAACTGCACAGCGAGACCCTGTCTCAAAAAGACTAAACAAATAAACAAACAAACAAATAAATAAATAAATAAAATGAGGCTATTACTGTGGCACATGCCTGTAATTCCAACATTCTGGGAGCCTGCAGCAAGAGGATCACAAGTTCAAGCCTAGCCTGTGGAACTTAGCAAGAGTCTGTTTCAAAATTTAAAAAAATAAAAAAGTATGGAGGATATAGCTCAGTGTGAAGACCCTGAATTCAATCTCCAGTGCTACAAAGAAACAAACAAACACCCAGATAAATGAAGCTATTGCTATGCATGGTAGTGCATGCCTATAATTTCTGCACTTAGGAGGCTGGGGCAGGAGGAACTCCATGACTTTGAGGCCACCTTGAACTAAATAGTAAGACCCTGTCTCAAAAAAAAAAAAAAAGCCAGGTGTGGAAGCTCATGCCTGTAATCCCAGTACTTGGGAGGCTGAGACAGGAGGATCGTTGTGAGTTCGAGACCAGCCTGGGCTACAAAGTGAGCTCAAGGCCAGCCTGAACAGCATAGTAAGACCCTGTCTCAAAAAAACAAGGGCTGGGGATTTAGCTCAGTGGCCTAAGCATCTGCCTGGCAAGTGCAAGGTCATGAGTTCAATCCTCAGTGTCGCAAAAAAAAAAAAAAAAAAAAAGAGAAAAGAAAAAGAAAAAAGACTCAGAATAGTGACTAGTGTTATTCTTTATATCTCCAATGTTATTTCAAAATGTTA